>SMJT01000008.1:0-101707 GCA_004349715.1 Crucihimalaya himalaica | reverse complement strand
TCTCAAACTCTCACAACTTTTTTTCAAAATTTTTTTTATTCGTTTTCTTTCGATTTTCAAATCTCTATTCCGACTCGGATTTTTGCCCACCATTTGGTCATTTCCATTACTCATCCTTCGATCTACAAAGGTATGCTACTCGATTTCCACCCTCCTGATAGTGACAGATCTCGGTTTGGGAGTTTGCCTCTATTGTGAAATTCTTACTCTATTTCTGACATTTTTGGGTTCTAGAGAATGAAATTCCGCTAATGTAGGGTATTTAGATGGGGATATTTTTGCTAGCAGATGTTGAAGTAGATTCGAAATTTCGATATTTAGGACGATATGTTGGATATTCTTGATGCTTTTGTGCATGAACTTTTGCGATTTTGTCTCGAGTATCGATCGAACACCCCTTGCGTATCGCTCGATACCCGACTTGTGTTATAGTGAGCTTTGCGATGCAATCTGTAGTGAACCTGTGTGCCTCACCCTGAGTATAAAACGATCGATACCCCCTTGGTATCGATCGATACCTGCACTTATTTAACACACGAGCTAATCTGTTGCTCTGTTTTCCTTTTGTTTTCTTCTCAGATGGCTCCCCGCAAGAAGGCACGACAGGACGACGCTTCCAGTTCCAATCCTCCACGCCGCAACTTCCGATCTTCAAGATGAGGTGGAGGCATTCTGTGGCTCTTTTTGGCACGCCGGTGTCGTCACCGCCATTCTTACCGGCGATCGCTACAGAGTCCTTAAAGGAGGTTTCACGGACATTACAGGTCCTCAGAGCTTCATTGACGTTCACATTAGTGACCTGAGAGCTGCACCGCGACGTTCGCCATCTCCCTCTGCCCCTGCCCCTGTTGCTCGGCCTCCCTGGCCTAAGTTGGAGGGGAAGAGGATCACTCCGCGACGCGATTGGGTAGGATTGCCTAAGGAGGAGACTGAGAGTGAGGCTTGCATCTATAGGTCCATAGCTGAGGAGTGGGACGATTACGACACTCTGTTCTACATTGAGTGGCTGCGCGTAGTCATCTTCCCTACACGGTTCATTGATCCTCAAACCATGCGCTGCCTGGGTATAGATGTGGAACTCTCCACCATGCTGGAGAAGATTGGTCTAGGGACATTGTGCTCACGGCAGTATGACCTTTTTCCAGACCTCGTCCGTCAGTTCCTCGCCACTGCTCGAGTGTATTACAGAGACGAGGTCCACCGCACTGCTTCAGAGGGCACATTGACTTTTCTGATCCGAGGAGTTCGCTACAGCCTGCCTATCCCTGACCTCTGTGCCATCTACGGGTTCGATCCTTATCCTCAGCAGATAGCTCTCCCTAGCCAGTTTCACGACGCACAGACCTTTTGGCGACACATTGGTCTTGGAGCCTACCACTCCAAGACCACGACCAAAATAGACATCCGCCATCCGACTCTACGTTGCATCGTTCGCATTCGGAGCACTACTCTTCTCTGCAAGATGGAGCCAAACAAGCTGAGGATCTCAGAGCTGATTGTACTATACAAGGCCATTGGCGACCTTATTCTTGAGGACAGGTACGAGTGGCCCGAGCTGAACCTCGCGGTCAACATAGGCGCTCTCTTTGCCCACCATTTGGTCTCTCTGAAGACCAAACCCTTCACTGGCCGCAACTACGCCACAGCGCGGAAGACTGAGTCGGTCGGCAGCCTCCTCACTCCTATCTTCGAGTATTTCGGCATCTCCACTTCTGCTTGTTCGATTGTCACTACTCGTTCTCTGATGGATGAGTAGCATATGCAGCACATGCGTTGGCTGAAGCCAACTCGTCGCTGGTGCCTACCCACGACAGATGGAGAGCTCTTCGTGCAGCTTCCCAACCGCACTTTGACCCGCATCGGCGACAACCCTTCTCAGCTGCACTTCTATCCAGATCTGAGTCTGCTTTTGGTTGTTCTGTCCGCGCGTGTTCGCGCCCCACGCCAGCTCCCATCCATCCCTGTCGCTGCCGGCGAGACACCAGTGGCTGAGTTTGCTGGAAGTCAGCCTCGTGATTCTCATCGCCACTAGACATTTGCTCCTGCACCTTCATTCCCTCCACCACCGGATCTGCCGATGGAGACTGCCACTTTTCAGAGGTATATCGTGGAGAGTCTTCAGAGCATCTGGTCCGTTGTCTCTCGCTGCCGCTGCATGACATCCACTGACGCCGTCCACACTACACCAGGCCCTTAATCTCGCTATGCTGTTTCAGATGATGATGAGGATTCAGACTAGTCTCTGCTCCTGGGTTTCACATTTTCTTTTCTTTTCATTTCTTTTCTTTTGCTTTCTTTTCTGAACTTATCTATCTCCTTGTCAGTGTTTTTTGGAACTTATGGCTATCTATTGATTTTGTTGCTTCTAACTGTGTTCTCTGATCTTACAGTTCTTTCATCTAACTTTTGGCTTCAGTAGACACGATTTTGAGTTTCAGAATCCCCGACAAAGACCTTGGTATCGATCGATACTCCCTCAGTATCGATCGATACCCATTATTTTCCCACGGTACTGTCGAGCCAACTTTCAGCCATTTTGAGCCAACTTTCAGCCATTTCTGTTCTTTTGCTTTCTCTTGCTTTCTCTAGGCTAGATAACACTGGGGACAGTGTTGCTTAAGTCTGGGGGAAGTAGTTACTGATATTTGGGTTTGTTTTTCNCATTATTCAGTCTCTTCATCAGAGACTTGATTCTTGCCTTTGTCCTCAATTTCTTCAGACACATTTGGATTTCCGTCAGGTTCATCAAATGCTTCGTCCTCAGCTTCTGGGTTTTTATTTCCAGCTTCACAATCACTTGAATTTTGCTCGATTTTGTCTGATTCTCCTTCTTCCGAGTTGCCTCGAGTAGATTCACCATGGTCTCCTTCTTCTTCGATTATTTCTGTGACGTCTCCACTGTACGACACAATTTGCAAATCACTTCCTTCTTCACTTGGTTCATCTACGAGAACTGGTCGATTTGGATCTCCAACAGTTTTACCCTTCCGATTTCTGCTTCCAACTCGTCCACTTCTGGTTTCGTTCACCATTGTTGAGACTGAAGTTCCTATGAGTTCTTGGTTTTTGATTTTGCTCTCTTTCTTCAAAAGTTCGAGTCTTTGAAATTTCCCCCTTTCTTGTACATGATAAAATTGAATCGTCGTTTTGGTTTAAACAAACCGGAAACCCAAATTCGACTTTAAACTGAAATCCGTCTTGTAAACCGATGATTAAATAACCAAATTAGACTGCTTAACTGGTTTACCATTTTGACACATACACGCAAATAAACCGCTGTCCTGAGTCAGTGTATGTGTCAATCTGCTTCTGTATCAAGGTGCTACTTCACACACTCCGAGTGAGTTCCTCAAAGTGACAAATCAATTGAAGTCTAATGGTTTAGTGAATAGATCAGCTAGTTGTAGTTCAGTAACCACGTGCTCCACCATAATCTGTTTTCCTTCCACAAGTTCTCGAATAAAATGATGACGTATATCAATGTGCTTTGTCCGTGAATGTTGTACCGGATTTTTAGATATGTCGATTGCACTCTTGTTATCATAGTAAACCATCATAGAACCTGAGTTCATTCCATAGTCAGCTGACATTTGCTTCATCCAAAGGAGTTGAGTACAACAACTTCCCATTGCAATATACTCAGCTTCTGCTGTAGATAGTGACACAGAATTCTGCTTCTTGCTCAACCATGATATTAAATTGTTCCTAAGAAAGAAACATCCACCACTTGTACTCTTTCTATCATTAACACTTCCAGCCCAGTGATATATCATGGTTTTTACCCACTTTCAACCATGATATAAGTCCTTTTCAGAGTCTTTTAGGTAGTTCTAGAGTCTTTTAAAGTTCTTTTCAGGATATAGGCACATATGGAGCTAAATTGGATTATTGGAAGTTTTTGAAGCAATCTGGAGTTGAAGCAGTTCGGGGAGCTGAAGCTCAGCATCGATCGATACCTGAGGAGCATCGATCGACACCACTCATTTGGAAGAGACACGATTAAAGCCCCAAGTATCGATCGATACCATTTATAGTATCGGTCGATACCGGTGATCAGAACGCGCAGCAAGATCCGAAGATAAACCAGAAGCTTTCCTTAATTTTCGAGATAACTCCTAAACGTGTTTTAGCTATTTAATTAGGTTTTTGAACCTCCAGAAAGACACTTCTGATTTCTGGAGATAGAGTATTCTGCAATTGAGTTTTTGGGAGAAGAACCTTGAACCCTTTTTGTATTCCTACTTTATCTTATTTATGATATTTATTTTATTGATGATGTTTGTCTCATTTACCATGTCTGAGTAGATTTCCTGTTAGGTTTAGGGTTGTTTTAAGGGTATTTGATGAATTATTAGATCTGATCTACTTGTTAAGGAATATCTATAGAGCTTTTCACCTAGACTTGAGATTAATGCTTATTCTAGCCTCGCGAACTAGAATATGATGTTAGGTTGATTAATTGGCATGAAAGTGTGATTAGTTTCCTGAACTAGTGTTTGGTGAGCAAAAGACCTATTCGCAAAGAAATTTGGTTTAGGATTTTGTGAACAATTGAACTTGATCGTTAATGCTTTTTTGAATTTATAGAATTTGCAAAGAAATTTGGAATTCTAGGTTTAGACATAGATAGTCTTCGCAACGACAGTTGGTTTACTTTATATCTGTGTTTCAAGTTCAAAAGCGGAGCTTATTTCATTCCTGATATTTGATCTGATCGATAATTCTGATTTGCCTGCAAACTTCCCTAGACCTAGCTTTTATCCCATTGATTTACTTCCTTGATTTAATTGTTTTGACATTCTTAATTACCTTCATTTAGCTTAGCTTAATTCATATTCCAAAATCTATTGAGTGTTATCTTGAGTCTTTGTGGTTCGACTCCTAGAATACTACAGCTACTGCTTAGATACTTTAGGGTATTATATTTGAGCATATCACCTAGTCTGCATCACAATACCCCACCAATCTCTTATTCGATCCTTTTGAAAACCACATCCCAAGATTCACAGTTCCCTTGACATACTTGATTACTCTTTTGACTGCTTCAAGATGTGACTGTTTGGGCTTTGCTTGATATCTTGCACACATCCCTACACTTAAACACAAGTCCGGTCTGCTTGCTGTGAGACACAGGAGACTCCCAATCATTCCTCTATATGTCTTATTATCCACGTCTTTTCCTTCCTCGTCTTTAGTTAACTTGACTGACGTACTCATAGGAGTTTTTGATTTTTTGCATTTATCCATCTTGAATTTCTTCAGCAGATTCTTTGCATACGTGCTTTGAGAAATAAAGGTACCATCTTCAGATTGTGATATTTGCAGTCCTAAGAAGTACTTCAGTTCACCAACCATACTCATCTCAAACTCTTGTGTCATACTTTCCACAAATTTGTCAATTAATCCTTGTGAAGTGCTTCCAAATATTATATCATCCACATAGATCTGCACAATCATGATATCTTCGTCTTGTCCCAAAATGAAGAGAGTCTTATCAACACTTCCTCTGACATAGCTTTTTTCAACTAAAAAGTTTGTCAATCTTTCATACCATGCTCTTGGAGCTTGCTTTAATCGATAAACATACTCTGGATGTTCCGAATCTTCAAACCCTTTTGGTTGAGCTACATAGACTTCTTCTTGTAGAGTCCCGTTAAGAAACGCACTTTTCACATCCATTTAATATACTTTGAAGTTCAGAATGCAAGCCATCCCCAAGAATAGTATGATCGACTCAAGTCTTGCTACTAGAGCAAATGTTTCTTCAAAATCGATCCCTTCAATCTGTGAATAGCCTTGAGCTACTAATCTTGCCTTGTTCCGAACAACAACTCCATTTTCATTGATCTTGTTTTTGAAGATCCATTTGGTTCCTATAACATTCTGTCCTTCTGGACGTGGCCCTAACTCCCAGACATCTCTTCTCACAAACTGTTCTAATTCTTCTTCCATGGCCATGATCCAAAAATCATCATCAAGAGCTTCGATATGAGTTCGTGGTTCATTTGTTGAAACAAAACATTCAAAATGCATAGTTTCCCAAACTGCAAAGTTGGTAATCATCTTTTTGTAGTCCAGCTTGATTCCTCTTGTCTTCATTCTATTTGGGCTGTGTATAGTCATCAAAAACTACATTAACCGATTCAACTACTGATGATGTTCGTGTATTGTAGACTCTGAATGATGTACTACTTCCTGAATAACCTAGAAATATCCCTTCATCACTTCTTGAATCAAATTTTCCAAGATGATCTTTATCGTTTAGAATGTAACATTTGCACCCGAACACATGGAAATAGCTGAGATTTGGAGTTTTTCCTTTCCATAGCTCATATGGAGTCTTCGTAGTTCCTTTTCTCATATAGACTTGATTCACAATGTATCATGCCGTGTTTAAAGTTTCAGCCCTAAATCTGATGGAAACTTGATTTCCATGTATCATAGCACGAGCCATCTCCTGAAGCGTTCTGTTTTTCCTTTCTACCACCTCATTTTGTTGTGGTGTTCTTGGAGCTGCAAACTGGTGTGATATCCCATGTTCTTCACAAAAAACTTTCATTGAGTCGTTTTGAAATTCTTCCCCATGATCACTGCGGATTTTCTTGATGCTTCCTTTTTCATTTATCAACTGTAGTGCCTAGATTCTGAAGCTTTCCAAAGTGTCTGACTTTTCACGAATAAATCTCACCCATGTGTACCTTGAAAAATCATCGATGAGTACAAAAACATACTTCTTACCCGCCACACTTTTGACTTGCATGGGACCCATCAAGTCCATGTGTACCAGATCTAACACAGCTTTTGTTTGAACATCTTGAACCTTCTTGTGTTGGAATTTGACTTGCTTCCCTTTGTTACACGGTCCACACACCATCCTGTCATCTCCTTTGATTTTAGGCACCCCTCGAACTAGCTCTTTGTTAACAAGAGTAGTTAGGTTTCTTGTGTTCATGTGACCAAGACGTTGATGCCACAGGTTCAGATCATTTGTGGCACTAAAGCAGCTATTTGAGTTGTTCTCCCACATATAACAATTGTTTCCCGACCTTCTTCCTTTCAAGATGGTTACTCCTTCTTCATTCATAGCTTGACAGTCGACTTTTGTAAATAAGACATTCAGTCCTTTATCACACAACTGACTCACACTTATCAGATTGGCTTTTAGTCCTTGAACCACATATACATTCATCAATTTCGGAAGACTTGTAGTCCCCTTTCCTTGTATAACTCCATGTCCTCCATCACCAATGGTTACTTTACCTCCTTTAATCTTCCTAATGCTTTGTAAGTTACTTAGAGTTCATGTCATATGAAGTGAACATCCGCTATCAAAGTACCATGGAGTTGTATCTTCACTGTCTTCTGTCATAAGTGCCATACTGCATCGAAATCTAAGTTCTGATGTACTTACTGACGTACTTGTTTGAGTTATTTGATACAGATCTGTCTTCTTTACCCAAATCTGTTTTCGATAGCCATTTCAATAAAATCTTCCTTGAGACTTGAGTTTCTTAACTCTTTCCCAGTACTTGTAACAGAACATTCTAATATGTCCATTCTTCCCACAAAAATAGCAACCCATGTTCTTAATTGTGTGACCTTCAATGCTGTTTTGGTTGTGTTGAATCAGACCTCCTGACACAAACTTGGTTTGTCCTGAATCAGCTCTTGTATATCCCAAACCTTTGTTCGTCTTTTCTGTTCTTCCATAACTCAGAATTTTATCCAATTGTTTGGTTCCAGCAAACATATAGATTTTCCTGTTTTGTTGATCAAGGTCGGCATGTAGCTTTGCTGAGATTGATTTTTCAGCTTGTAACTGCTTCTCAAGTTCATCTGATTTTGTTGCCAAAACTAGTTTTTCTTTCAGCAAAGTTACACTTTCTTGACTGATCTTCTTCTCCATCTCAAGCTCGTCTCTCAATGTTTGAATGATTATGTTCAGCCGAGTTTTTTCTTTGATCAGGTCCTGATTCTATTGTCCGATTCTAACAAGTGCTTCTCGAACTTCCCTGTAGCTTTTAACAAAATCTGCATCCTCTTCTTCTCCTTCAGATTCTGAGTCTGTGATTTCTTCTTCATCGATAAACTCGGTGATACCCACATAAGCAACGAAGTTATTAAGAATTTCTTCTTCTTCACTTTCTTCTTCCTCCAATTCTTCTTCGATGCTTATCATCGATTTTTTGTTCTGATCACTCACACATTCTTCTTGAGAATGCCCTGTTCCTTTACAGCCCGTGCATTTGAGTTCTCTTCTCCTCATTGTCGGACATTCTCTAATGAAGTGCCCATATCCTTTGCATTCATGACATTGCATGCTTGCTTTCTTAGATGTTTTTCCTTCATCTATGTTCTTTCTGAATGAGCTAAACTTCTTATGCCCTTGTCCTTGCTCTACTTTTCTTAGTACCCGATCAAACCTTCTTACAAGGAGTATTACTGGGTCTTCTTCCTCTGTTTTGCTCTCAATGGTCGTTAAGGCCAATCCTTTGCCTTTCTTTATTCCTCCTAATTCCATCTCATGAGCTTGAAGCATTCCTACCACATCTCCAAAGCTGAGGTCATCCATGTTGTTGGATACTGTTAGAGCAGTTTTGTAGGCCATGAACTTAGAAGGTAAACATTGAAGGAATTTTTTCACCAGTTTCTTATACTTGTACTTCTTTCCGAGAGTTAAAGCTTCTTGGGCAAGTGAGCTTATTTTCGAGCTGAAATCTGAGATTGACTCATGTTCTTCCATTCTCAGATTCTCAAACTTTGATGCTAGCATGTCTTTTCTGGAGCTTTGGACTTTGGCAGTTCCTTCAAAGTGTGTTTGCATAATTTCCCTTGCTTCTTTAGCTGTTTCACATCCTTGAATCAGTTCGAACTGTTTTCTTCCAACACTGCAGTGTATGGCTGTAAGTGCCCTAGAATTGTACTTCGATTTCTTTAACTCCTCATCAGTCCAATCCTTTTCTGGTTTGAGTTTCTCAGTGCCGTCTTCAGCCCTGACTTTGGGTTCTTCCCATTTTTCCAAAACAGCTTTTCATGCAAAGACATCAATACCTCTTATTACAGATTTGATTCTTGATTTCCAGAATCCATAGTTACTATCGTCCAGTATCACCTTCGTGTTGTTCACAAGTTCCTGATAGCTCTCCATCTTCTCCACATGATCTCACCTGTATGCAATCCTCACAAGTGACTGCTCTAATACCAATTGAAAGTGCAAGAGCTCAACTGATACAGGAACTATTTCATAATGTAACACAGACGATTTTTTAATCCACTTTGATTAATAGAAAACAAGTGATACAAAAGATTTTTCCTCACACACTTTTTCTATTCTCTCTCTCTTGTAATCTCAAATCAAACACCCTTGATAAGAGAATTCCCAAGATCAAAACTTTAGCCTCTTTAGAGTTTTCCCTTACTTTTTCTTTTTATGTAAAACTTTATTGCTAAGAATCCTTCTCATTATAAGTGCTACCTTCTCCAAAGGTCGAGCACCCTATATATACTAAAATAGGTCGATCTTTTTCACAGACCTATTTCCTATACTTAATCTCACAAGTTTGATCAATTTCCTTTTCTCTAAAAAGGAAATTATCTTCTTCTTCTTTGAGATAACTTTCGTAAGGCCATGATGACGTTTCGTAAGGCCATGATGAAAGAATTGCTTACGGGAAATTTCTCTTCCGAATTGTACTAGCAGATTATGGATCTCTATTTCTCCGTCATCAATAGATATTAGAGATCTCTCAGCTAATACATGAAGACCTTGCCTCACATCCAAGAACTTATTTGCAAGAATCTCTTCCACTTTTTGAACCGAGTGGTAGTAGAAAAAGCAGACTAAATAAAGAAATAGATATTTATCTTCATCACATAAGGTATCGTAGATGAACTTTATAATGTTCTCTATTTCTCCATTAAGGCAAGACTTTAACCTTGGTAGTGTCCTTTTCCACTCTTGCTTGGACATTCCACGCAGAGCAGAGCCTAAAACCTTCAATCCGAAAGGGAGTTCACCAGCAAGGTATGTGACTTCCTTAGCAACCTCATAAAAACCATTATCTGGGTGTTTTTTTTCCAAAGGCATGCATACAAAAGATCTGAAAAGCCTCATCACTGGATGGGAAATTGACTTTGTAAATAAGATTGATCCTATGTGCCTTCAGAACTCTAAAATTTTCTGTTGTAATGATAATCCGACTTCCGAGACCAATCCATCTTGTTTCTTTCGCCAAGGCATCTAGTTGTCTTATGTGATCCACTTCATCGAGAACGAGAAACACTTTCTTGTCTTTCAACCGCTCTTTTGCCACTCCTAAATTAGGAATAATGATATCTTTCTGATTGAAAATCTTAGACAACATTTTTTTTCTGGACTTCCATTTGTGCACTGTACTCATCCAAACAAAGTCTTGGATAGCTTCCTCTAATATTCACCATGATTGCACTAAGTTGGAATTTGCTGGAGACTTGGTCAAACAAAACTCTGGCGATGGTTGTCTTACCAATTCCAGGCGGTCCCCAGATCCCGATCATCCTTGAAGATGCAAGCTGAAGTACTACTTGACGCATATGAACTAATTCAAGAAGTAATACAACAGGAGGTTGAAGACTTCTAGAAGACCAAGGAAGAGTCGATGATAAAGACCAAGTTCTCGAAGCTAGAAGCGCATGAAGAAAAAGGAAATAAAACAAAAGAGAAATTAGAAAGTTATCTTAAAGAAGAAGAAGATAATTTCCTTTTTAGAGAAAAGGAAATTGATAAACTTGTTAGTTTAAGATTAGGAAATAGGTCTGTGAAAAAGCTCGACCTGTTTTAGTATATATAGGGTGCTCAACCTTTGGAGAAGGTAGCACAAACAAGGGAAAGCATTCTTAGCAATAGAGTTTTTACTTCAAGAGAGAAAAGTAAGGAAAGAGTCTAAAGGGGCTTAGGTTTTTGAACTTGGGAATTCTCTTATCAAGGGTGTTTGATTTGAGATTACAAGAGAGAGAGAGAATAGAAAAAAGTGTGAGGAAAAACCATTTGTATCACTTGTTTTCTATTAATCAAAGTTGGTAAAGAAATCGTCTATGTTACATTCTGATATAGTTCATGTATTAGTTGAGTTCTTGTACTTTCAATTGGTATCAGAGCAGTCACTTGTGAGGATTCCATACAGGTGAGATCCTGTGGAGAAGATGGAGAGCTATCAGGAACTTGTGAACAGCACGAAGGTGATACTGGACGATAGTAACTATGGATTCTGGAAATCCAGAATCAAATCCGTAATAAGAGGCATTGACGTCTTTGCATGGAAAGCTGTGTTAGAAAAATGGGAAGAGCCCAAAATCAAGGCTGAAGATGGCACTGAGAAACTCAAACCAGAAAAGGATTGGACTGATGAAGAGTTAAAGAAATCAAAGTACAATTCAAGAGCTCTCACAGCCATACACTGCAGTGTTGGAAGAAAACAGTTCGAACTGATTCAAGGATGTGAAACAGCTAAAGAAGCTTGGGACATTCTGCAAACACACTTTGAAGGAACTGCCAAAGTCCAAAGCTCCAGAAAAGACATGCTAGCATCAAAGTTTGAGAATCTGAGAATGGAAGAACATGAGTCAATTTCGGATTTCAGCTCGAAAATAAGCTCACTTACCCATGAAGCATTAACCCTCGGAAAGAAATACAAAACTGCACTAACCGTATCCAACAACATGGATGAACTCAGCTTTGGAGATGTGGTAGGAATGCTCCAAGCTCATGAGATGGAATTAGGAGGAACAAAGAAAGGCAAAGGATTGGCCTTAACGACCATTGAGAACAAAACAGAGGAAGAAGATCCAGTTATACTCCTTGTAAGAAGACTTGATCGGGCATTAAAGAAAGTAGAGCAAGGACAAGGGCAGAAGAAGTTCAGCTCATTCAAAAAGAACACGGATGAAGGAAAAACATTTAAGAAAGCAAACATGCAATGTCATGAATGCAAAGGATATGGGCACTTCCTTAGAGAATGTCCGACAATAAAGAGAAGAGAACTTAAATTCACGGGCTGCAAAGGAACAAGGCATACTCAAGAAGAATGTGTGAGTGATCAGAACAAAAAATCAATGATAGGCATCGAAGAAGAATTGGATGAAGAAGAAAGTGAAGAAGAAGAGATTCTTAATAACTTCGTTGCCTATGTGGGTATCACCGAGTTTATCGATGAAGAAGAAATCACAGATTCAGAATCTGAAGAAGAAGAAGAGGATGCAGATCTTGTTAAAAGTTACAGAGAAGTTCAAGAAGCACTTGTCAGAATCAGACAAGAGAATCAGGAATTAGTCAAAGAAAAATTTCAGCTAATTAAAGAGAATCAATCGCTTAGAGACGAACTGGAGATGGAAAAGAAGATCAGTCAAGAAAGTGTAATCTTGATGAAAGAAAAATTGATCTTGGCGACAAAATCAGAGGAACTTGAAAAGAAATTACAAGCTGAAAAATCAATTTCTACAAAGCTAAAAGCTGATCTTGACCAACAAACTAGGAAGATTCACATGTTTGTCGGGACTAGGCAATTGGACAAGATTTTGAGTGATGGAAGAACCGAAAAAACAAACAAAGGTCTGGGTTATACAGAAGCTGCTTCAGGACAAACCAAGTTTGTGTCAGGAGGTCTAATTCAACATAANTTAAGGCAAGACTTTAACCTTGGTAGTGTCCTTTTCCACTCTTGCTTGGACATTCCACGCAGAGCAGAGCCTAAAACCTTCAATCCGAAAGGGAGTTCACCAGCAAGGTATGTGACTTCCTTAGCAACCTCATAAAAACCATTATCTGGGTGTTTTTTTTCCAAAGGCATGCATACAAAAGATCTGAAAAGCCTCATCACTGGATGGGAAATTGACTTTGTAAATAAGATTGATCCTATGTGCCTTCAGAACTCTAAAATTTTCTGTTGTAATGATAATCCGACTTCCGAGACCAATCCATCTTGTTTCTTTCGCCAAGGCATCTAGTTGTCTTATGTGATCCACTTCATCGAGAACGAGAAACACTTTCTTGTCTTTCAACCGCTCTTTTGCCACTCCTAAATTAGGAATAATGATATCTTTCTGATTGAAAATCTTAGACAACATTTTTTTTCTGGACTTCCATTTGTGCACTGTACTCATCCAAACAAAGTCTTGGATAGCTTCCTCTAATATTCACCATGATTGCACTAAGTTGGAATTTGCTGGAGACTTGGTCAAACAAAACTCTGGCGATGGTTGTCTTACCAATTCCAGGCGGTCCCCAGATCCCGATCATCCTTGAAGATGCAAGCTGAAGTACTACTTGACGCATATGAACTAATTCAAGAAGTAATACAACAGGAGGTTGAAGACTTCTAGAAGACCAAGGAAGAGTCGATGATAAAGACCAAGTTCTCGAAGCTAGAAGCGCATGAAGAAAAAGGAAATAAAACAAAAGAGAAATTAGAAAGTTATCTTAAAGAAGAAGAAGATAATTTCCTTTTTAGAGAAAAGGAAATTGATAAACTTGTTAGTTTAAGATTAGGAAATAGGTCTGTGAAAAAGCTCGACCTGTTTTAGTATATATAGGGTGCTCAACCTTTGGAGAAGGTAGCACAAACAAGGGAAAGCATTCTTAGCAATAGAGTTTTTACTTCAAGAGAGAAAAGTAAGGAAAGAGTCTAAAGGGGCTTAGGTTTTTGAACTTGGGAATTCTCTTATCAAGGGTGTTTGATTTGAGATTACAAGAGAGAGAGAGAATAGAAAAAAGTGTGAGGAAAAACCATTTGTATCACTTGTTTTCTATTAATCAAAGTTGGTAAAGAAATCGTCTATGTTACATTCTGATATAGTTCATGTATTAGTTGAGTTCTTGTACTTTCAATTGGTATCAGAGCAGTCACTTGTGAGGATTCCATACAGGTGAGATCCTGTGGAGAAGATGGAGAGCTATCAGGAACTTGTGAACAGCACGAAGGTGATACTGGACGATAGTAACTATGGATTCTGGAAATCCAGAATCAAATCCGTAATAAGAGGCATTGACGTCTTTGCATGGAAAGCTGTGTTAGAAAAATGGGAAGAGCCCAAAATCAAGGCTGAAGATGGCACTGAGAAACTCAAACCAGAAAAGGATTGGACTGATGAAGAGTTAAAGAAATCAAAGTACAATTCAAGAGCTCTCACAGCCATACACTGCAGTGTTGGAAGAAAACAGTTCGAACTGATTCAAGGATGTGAAACAGCTAAAGAAGCTTGGGACATTCTGCAAACACACTTTGAAGGAACTGCCAAAGTCCAAAGCTCCAGAAAAGACATGCTAGCATCAAAGTTTGAGAATCTGAGAATGGAAGAACATGAGTCAATTTCGGATTTCAGCTCGAAAATAAGCTCACTTACCCATGAAGCATTAACCCTCGGAAAGAAATACAAAACTGCACTAACCGTATCCAACAACATGGATGAACTCAGCTTTGGAGATGTGGTAGGAATGCTCCAAGCTCATGAGATGGAATTAGGAGGAACAAAGAAAGGCAAAGGATTGGCCTTAACGACCATTGAGAACAAAACAGAGGAAGAAGATCCAGTTATACTCCTTGTAAGAAGACTTGATCGGGCATTAAAGAAAGTAGAGCAAGGACAAGGGCAGAAGAAGTTCAGCTCATTCAAAAAGAACACGGATGAAGGAAAAACATTTAAGAAAGCAAACATGCAATGTCATGAATGCAAAGGATATGGGCACTTCCTTAGAGAATGTCCGACAATAAAGAGAAGAGAACTTAAATTCACGGGCTGCAAAGGAACAAGGCATACTCAAGAAGAATGTGTGAGTGATCAGAACAAAAAATCAATGATAGGCATCGAAGAAGAATTGGATGAAGAAGAAAGTGAAGAAGAAGAGATTCTTAATAACTTCGTTGCCTATGTGGGTATCACCGAGTTTATCGATGAAGAAGAAATCACAGATTCAGAATCTGAAGAAGAAGAAGAGGATGCAGATCTTGTTAAAAGTTACAGAGAAGTTCAAGAAGCACTTGTCAGAATCAGACAAGAGAATCAGGAATTAGTCAAAGAAAAATTTCAGCTAATTAAAGAGAATCAATCGCTTAGAGACGAACTGGAGATGGAAAAGAAGATCAGTCAAGAAAGTGTAATCTTGATGAAAGAAAAATTGATCTTGGCGACAAAATCAGAGGAACTTGAAAAGAAATTACAAGCTGAAAAATCAATTTCTACAAAGCTAAAAGCTGATCTTGACCAACAAACTAGGAAGATTCACATGTTTGTCGGGACTAGGCAATTGGACAAGATTTTGAGTGATGGAAGAACCGAAAAAACAAACAAAGGTCTGGGTTATACAGAAGCTGCTTCAGGACAAACCAAGTTTGTGTCAGGAGGTCTAATTCAACATAATCAAGAAAGCCTGAAAGGTCACACAATCAAGAACATGGGTTGTTATTTTTGTGGGAAGAATGGACATATTAGAATGTTCTGTTACAAGTACTGGGAAAGAGTTAAGAAACTCAAGTCTCAAGGAAGATTTTTCTGGAATGGCTATCAAAAGCAGATTTGGGTGAAGAAAACAGATCTGTATCAAATAACTCAAACAAGTACGTCAAAGAGTACATCAGGACTTGGATTTCGATGCAATATGGCACTTCTGACAGAAGACAGTGAAGATACAACTCCATGGTACTTTGATAGCGGATGTTCACGACATATGACAGGAACTCTAAGTAACCTACAAAGCATTAGGAAGATTAAAGGAGGTAAAATAACCTTTGGTGATGGAGGACATGAAGTTATACAAGGAAAAGGAAGTACAAATCTTCCCAAATTGATGAATGTATATCTGGTTCAAGGACTAAAAGCCAATCTGATAAGTGTGAGTCAGTTGTGTGATGAAGAACTGAATGTCTTATTTACAAAAGTCGACTGCCAAGCTATGAATGAAGAAGGAGTAACTGTCTTAAAAGGAAGAAGGTTGGGGAACAACTGTTATATGTGGGAGAACAATTCTAATAGCTGTTTTAGTGCCAAAGATGATCTGAACCTGTGGCATCAACGTCTCGGTCACATGAACACAAGAAACCTAACTAGTCTTGTCAACAAAGAGCTAGTTCGAGGGGTGCCTAAAATCAAAGGAGATGACAGGATGGTGTGTGGACCGTGTAACAAAGGGAAGCAAGTCAAAATCCAACACAAGAAAGTTCAAGATGTTCAAACAAAAGCTGTGTTAGATTTAGTACACATGGACTTGATGGGTCCAATGCAAGTCGAAAGTGTGGCGGGTAAGAAGTATGTTTTTGTACTCATCGATGATTTTTCAAGGTACACATGGGTGAGATTTATTCGTGAAAAATCAAACACTTTGGAAAGCTTCAGAATCTGGGCACTACAGTTGATAAATGAAAAAGGAAGCATCAAGAAAATCCGCAGTGATCATGGGGGAGAATTTCAAAACGACTCAATGAAAGTTTTTTGTGAAAAACATGGGATATCTCATCAGTTTGCAGCTCCAAGAACACCACAACAAAACGGGGTGGTAGAAAGGAAAAATAGAACACTTCAGGAGATGGCTCGTGCTATGATACATGGAAATCAAGTTTCCATCAGATTTTAGGCTGAAGCTTTAAACACGGCATGTTACATTGTGAATCGAATCTATGTGAGAAAAGGAACTACGAAGACTCCGTATGAGCTATGGAAAGGAAAAACTCCAAATCTCAGCTATTTTAATGTCTTCGGGGTGCAAATGTTACATTCTAAACGATAAAGATCATCTTGGAAAATTTGATTCAAGAAGTGATGAAGGGATATTTCTGGGTTATTCAGGAAATAGTACAGCATTCAGAGTCTACAATTCACGAACACCATCGGTAGTTGAATCTGTTAATGTAGTATTTGATGACTATACACAGCCAAAATAGAATGAAGAAAGCTCAGAAAGTGAAACAGAGATACCAGAATCAAGTGAATCAGGAGACAACAATGACTCTGACATAGACGAGAAAGTAACTCAGGAAGTACATCGGAATCATTCTGCTGAAGATATCATTGGGGATGTTAATGATAGAATGAAGACAAGAGGAATCAAGTTGGACTACAAAAAGATGATTAACAACTTTGCAGTCTGGGAAACTATGCACTTTGAATGTTTTGTCTCCACGAATGAACCACAAACTCATATTGAAGCACTTGATGATGATTTTTGGATCATGGCCATGGAAGAAGAACTAGAACAGTTTGTGAGAAGAGATGTCTGGGAGTTGGGGCCACGTCCTGAAGGGCAGAATGTTATAAGAACCAAATGGATCTTCAAAAACAAGATCGATGAAAATGGAGTTGTTGTTCGGAACAAGGCAAGATTAGTAGCTCAGGGTTATTCACAAATTGAAGGGATCGACTTTGAAGAAACATTTGCTCAATTAGCACGACTTGAGTCCATCAGATTATTCTTGGGGATGGCTTGCATTCTGAACTTCAAAGTATATCAAATAGATGTGAAAAGTGCTTTCCTTAATGATATTTTACAAGAAGAAGTCTATGTTGCACAACCAAAAGGATTTGAAGATTCAGAACATCCAGAATATGTTTATCGATTAAAGAAGGCTCTTTATGGTTTAAAGCAAGCTCCAAGAGCATGGTATGAAATATTGACAAACTTCTTGGTTGAAAAAGGCTATGTTTGAGGAAGTGTTGATAAAACTCTTTTCATTTTGGGACAAGACGAAGATATCATGATTGTGCAGATCTATGTGGATGATATAATCTTTGGAAGTACTTCACAAAGGTTAGTTGACAAGTTTGTGGAAAGTATGACTCAGGAATTTGAGATGAGTATGGTTGGTGAATTAAAGTAGTTCTTAGGGCTGCAAATATCTCAATTTGAAGATGGTATCTTTATTTCTCAAAGCACCTATGCAAAGAATCTGCTGAAGAAATTCAAGATGGATAAGTGCAAAGAATCAAAAACTCCTACGAGTACGTCAGTCAAGTTAACTAAAGACGAGGAAGGAAAAGACGTGGATAATAAGACATATAGAGGGATGATTGGGAGTCTCCTGTATCTCACAGCAAGCAGCCCGGATTTGTGTTTGAGTGTAGTGATGTGTGCAAGATATCAAGCAAAGCCCAAACAGTCACATCTTAAAGCAGTCAAAAGAATAATCAAGTATGTCAAGGGAACTGTGAATCTTGGAATATGGTTTTCAAAAGGATCGAATAAGAGATTGGTGGGGTATTGTGATGCAGACTGGGCTGGAAGTTTTAATGACAGAAAGAGTACAAGTGGTGGATGTTTCTTTCTTGGGAACAACTTAATTTCATGGTTAAGCAAGAAACAGAATTATGTGTCATTATCTACCGCAGAAGCAGAGTACATAGCAATGGGTAGTTGTTGTACTCAAATTCTATGGATGAAGCAAATGTCAGCTGATTACGGAATGAACTCAGGCTCTATGATGGTTTACTGTGAGAACAAGAGTGCAATTGACATATCTAAAAATCCAGTACAACATTCACGGACAAAGCACATTGATATACGTCATCATTTTATCCGAGATCTTGTGGAAGAAAAACATATTGTGGTAGAGCATGTGGTTACTGAACTTCAACTATCTGATCTATTCACCAAACCTTTGGACTTTAATTGTTTTTTTATCTTGAGTAACTCACTCGGAGTGTGTGAAGTGGCACTCTGATACAGAAGCAGACTGACACATACACTGACTCAGGACTAAGTTTTTTTTGTGTATGTGTCAAAAGGGTAAACCGGTTAAGCGATCTGATTTGATTTTTAATCATCAGTTTATTACATTTACAAGATGGATTTCAGCTTAAGTCAAAATAGGGCTTTCGGTTTGATTAAACCAAAAACGACGATTCAATTAATTCCGAGTACAAGAAAGGGGGAAAATTTCAAAGATCCAAATTTTGAAGAAAGGAAGAAAAATCAAACACACCAAGAAACACAGAGGAGTCCGAGTCTCAACAATGGTGAACGAAACCAGAAGCGGTCGTATCGGAAGCAGAAAACGGACTTGACAAACAGCTGGAGATCCTAATCGACCACTTCTCATAGATGAACCAAGTGAAGAAGAGAGCGAGTTGCAAATTGTGCCATACAGTGGAGCCTCCGCAGAAATGGTCGCAGAAGAAGAAGACCTGGGTGAGTCCACTCGATGCGAATCGGAAGAAGGAAATTCGGATAAAATCAAGAAAAATTCAAGTGCTTGTGAAGCTGAAAACAAAAGCCCAAGGGCTGAGGACAAAAAAGTTGCCGAATCTGAAGAAAATCAAGATGTATCGAAGAAAACAAAGAACAAAGGCAAGAACCAAGTGTCTGATGAAGAGATTGAGTCATTCGACATCTCTGTTCAAGATCAACTCGAACGTAGGAAGCGTCAAAACAAGCAAGTCAGACCTTCTCAAAAGAAACCCAGAACAGAACCAATTCCACTTCAAAAAGGTGTGTCAACATCCAAAATTCGTTCTCGGATCTTCAATTCAGCTGAGGCCAAAGACAGGTACTCTTTCTTTGTTATCCGCAACATCATTGAGGAACGTTTGGTTGATCTAAAACAAGAAGATATGTGGGGATATCTGGATATGATTAAGGAGGAAAATCTAGAATCTACTGTCACTAGATTAGCTAGCTACTGTCCTGAAATTGTGAGGGAATTTTATGCTAATCTGCCTGGTACAAAGGGTGAGGATAGTGACAATGGAGTCAAGGTGTTTGTTAGACAATTCTGGTATGAGTTTTCGCCTGCAGCTATAAACAAATTCCTGGGTATTCATCCATTAATTAAGAAAGAATTGTTGCTTGATACACAAGCTGACACAGTTAGTCTAGATGTCATTGCGTCTCATATGTGCAAAGGTTGCCGCTGTAACAAGATTAGTCTGACGATCCTGCCTCCTCAGTTTGCAGTCTTACTCTTGATTGCATCATATAATTTGATTTCTTCAACTCACAAGAATCATATCTCTGAAGATTGAGCTAGACTGATTTACAATCTCACAACAGGGGTTAGATTTGACATTGGCAGAATGATTTATAATCAAGTGATGGGTCTCAGTGTGCTTCAGAAAAAGGATTCTCGCTGGCTTGTTTTTCCCAGAATCATTTATGGGTTACTTCTGCAGCAAAAGGAACCATGGATCCTGTCTAATGAGAAGCTGATTCCTCTGGTTATGTATAGAAAAGATGCTCGGGTTGGGGAAGCTTTTATCAAGAAAGAAGAACCCAAGACTAAAAGGACAAAGAATCTATTGATTAAGAGCACTCGTTCAAAAGACAAGGCAGATTCCTCGACATCAAAGTCGGATCAATTTATTCAGCTAGGTCGAATTCGTTTGCCTACAGATGATACATGTTCAGCAGCCATCTTGGAGACCTTGGAGGACACAGCTGCAGCTCTTCAAACCATTTCAGATGTTGTTCAACGTCTAATCCAATCTGTGAAGACTGCTGAGGAAGATTCGAGCTCTAATGAGGATACTGAATAATAATGTTTTTAAAGTTGAGTTCTCAAGCAGGGGGAGAATAGGCATAGTTGCTGGGGGAGTTTGTGTTGCGTTTTAAGGAGTCTCGAATTTTAAAACTCTGGGGAGTTTAGATGGATTTTTTTTAAGGAGTCTCGAATTTTAAAATTCTGGGGGAGTTTAGATGGATATTTTTTTTGGCATTTCTTTTTGACTCAAGACTCATGGATGATGTTTGCTATTTCGGATTGGATTTTCTTTTGGATAGTTTTTTGAACATTCGAATCGTTGCAAATTTTAAAATTGACAGGTATGCTTGAGAAGCTCATATTTAAAAAGGGGGAGATTGAAGATGCAAGCTGAAGTACTACTTGACGCAGATGAACTAATTCAAGAAGTAATACAACAGGAGGTTGAAGATTTCTAGAAGANTCCAAAGGCATGCATACAAAAGATCTGAAAAGCCTCATCACTTGATGGGAAAGTGACTTTGTAAATAAGATTGATCCTATGCGCGTTCAGAACTCTAATATTTTCTGTTGTAATGATAATCCGACTTCCGGGACCAAACCATCCAGTTTCTTTCGCCAAGGCATCTAGTTGTCTTATGTGATCCACTTCATCGAGAACGAGAAACACTTTCTTGTCTTTCAACCGCTCTTTTGCCACTCCTAAATTAGGAATAGTGATATCTTTCTGATTGAAAATCTTAGACAACATTTTTTTCTGGACTTCCATTTGTGCACTGTACTCATCCAAACAAAGTCTTGGATAGCTTCCTCTAATATTCACCATGATTGCACTAAGTTGGAATTTGCTGGAGACTTGGTCAAACAAAACTCTGGCGATGGTTTTCTTACCAATCCCAGGGGGTCCCCAGATCCCGATCATCCTTACTTCATCCAAATCTAGACGTAACAATTGTTCCATCTTTTCCATGTGAGCTCTCATCCCAACTAAACCGTCGAAATCTCTTGATGGTGTGGATCTATTCAACATGTTTGAAACATCAGTGGCTATTTTTTCGATCAGAGCCGCTTCATTGCCCCTAACATTGGAGAATGTCAATATACAACCGTTAATTAGTCTAGCATGAAAAATTCTCATACACATCCAAAACATATGTATTTTCTTGTCTTGGCATTCTTTAAAAGCTATAGTTTGATGCCTTTGTAAATATTAACTGAAGAAAACTAGAAATCAAGAGGACAAACCAGTTGCGCGAATGCTCTCCAGCGATTGTGGCCACATCTTCCAAAGCTTTTCTCCATCTTTCAATATGCTCTTTTGTTTTACCCTTACAAGTTTTTCTAAAGGCTTTTCCAAAATCTGCGGTCTGTTTCTTTACGTCAGTTGGATCGACGTCATAGAAAATGGTCATGACTATCTGACCCAACACTTCCCTGCATTTCATGATCTCTGCCAACTCATCAAGACACCACGAAGAAGAAGCGTAGTTCTTGGAGAGCAAAACGATTGCGATCTTCGATCCGTTGATAGCTTCTACGAGCTCAGGACCGATCGACTTACTCCTCTCTATCTCATTATCAATGAATGTGTCAATTCCCTTTCTTCTGAACGATTCCAGGATGTGGCTAAGAAAGGTTTTTCGGACATCTGCACCGTGGAAGCTCGGGAAGACATGGTGTTTCCAGTTTCGAGACACTGAAGTTGGAGGAGATTGATGAAGAGTTAAAGAAGAAGATTTAGTTACTTTGTTATCTTGTCTGAATCTGAATTTTGTAAAAAGCATGAGGAAGCCTATAGCCGCTGCGACTAAGACAAAGAAAAGAGAAGAATCCATTAGTATGGTGAAGGATTGAGCAAGATCCTAGATGGCTTGAGGAAGGATTAAGAAAGAGTAAGAGGCTTTGTGTGAACAGATACGTTGACTTTGTTGGTATAGAAGCTCCATCATCCATGGATGTTTCGTATCCACAAAAATATAGTGATGATATTTCATGGAAAATGTTTCTACCGACAAAAATGCTGTCCCTATCGTGTCGGCTCCACAATTCATTGATTAGGCAAAATCATGTATCAAATCCCTAAATTTTACAAAAATCCTTCAAATTTTCAAATCCTCAGATCCTCCAATCTCCAAAATCAAAAACAAGCAAAATAAACTCATTTATGCAAGAGGAGGAAAAGCAGAAGAAACCGGTGTATGAGATTGAAAAGGCGTTAGGCGGTGCCGACGACGTGCCGGAGGTTCGTGTGGGTTCGTCGGAGGAGAGGGAAGAAAGAAGAGAGGAACGATTTTGAGATTTTTTTTTAATTATTATTAGTTTTATTTAATCATCAAAGAATTTCATTAAAGGTAAAAATGTGTTTTCACGTGGAGAGTGACATGTAAATAAAGAAGTGGCATTAAGCCTATTCCCTCCGTTAACGTTGGGGAAGTCCATGAAGGATAAGATAGAGCAGAATAAAATACATTTTTATGAGATATGTCAAGAGCACTCGTCGCTTGTTTACAGTTTGAGGAGAAGATGAAAGAGTATAAGAGTTTTGATAACCAGAGACCAGATCATTCCTCTGTTTTCTCTGTTTTTTCACTTGGTGACTTGATAATCAAATCAGGCTGTCTCCCTCTCTCTAGTCTTGAATACTTGCCAGATTAGTCTCTAAAATACATGAAAATGTTTTTCCCAATAGGATCAAAGATGCATAGAGCTTCAATTCTAGATGGAAAATGGTCGACATGCTAATTTATTCAACATTGTAAATTGTTTGTTGGGGATTAGAGGAGAAAAATGATAATAGAAACTTGTAATTTAATGCTCTTATTTACAAGTTTTCATTTGCGTTTGTAACAATCCTTGATTCTGATGACTTGATATATATGCATCATGTCATTGTTGTTTTGAACTACATACTAAATCGTAAATCTAACTTTTCTCAGAATGTAGTCACACAACAAGAACTGTAAACTAGTAACTTTTGTCTCAGACCAGGTAATGTGCAGAAGCTTGTTTGGTGGCATACGCGATGTTCAGAAGCTTTATATATCTCATGAGACTGTCGAGATCTGTATGCTCTTTTATTTCTCTCTTGTGATATAAAATAAGAAAAACCAACAAATCAGACATCCGTTGATACCCTGCTATGTAATTTCAAGAATCCTCAATAATTACAATCAATCAATCGTGTATATTAGATAATGATATAACAAGGTTTTTTAAGGAAAACACCAACAAGATTCAAGTTTCATATCATAATCTCTCACTATTAACATCACTGATGATGTCTAAATGTAATAATAGAGTTTTTAATTTTACGTGCCAAGCCAACAAAGGTTCCGGAATTGAGCCTTGTAACTATCCAGCAGTGATATTATCCAGCAAAGACTCACATGCATCTTGAAGCAAGTCCAGTACCTGTCAAAAAAACAAGTAGACCAAGTAAGAGATCAAGATTCAACTTTCCATGTGAGCTTTGTCCTAACAAAACAGATCTCCCAGGAATATAACCCTTTACAAAACTAAAAAGTAGTGATACAGGAAGCTGTTTTCAATATAACTACTGACCGAACAGCCTGACTACAAGAGCTAATAAAGCTAAGCTCCTATCTAGAAGCTGATGAAGCGCTACTATCACCAAGAAAGGGCTGCTGCACCTTTCCGATAGACAGATTGAATGGAAAAACTCATTAAGAAGTGTGACCTCAGCACCGCATCTACCGACCGAGCTAACTGCCCCAGATGACTCCCGTTTCCTGATATACATCTTTTATGGAGGGTTCAGCTACATATAGTGACTTATTGACTTACAATTATCTTCAACTAAATGAGCTCTATATGTAAGTGTAATTTACATGAACCCTAAGATCGATTAAGCAACATGATTAATCACATGACAGAATTACAAAGGAGGGTTAGCGGAGTACCTCCATTCATTGTAGTCGAGATTTCTTGATGAACGGTTTCCTGAAGTCCTGATCTTTTAGTTTAGGAGATTATGTTTCTCTCCCCTTGCCTATGAACTATTCTCTATGTGTTGTCTTTCTGAGATTCTTTTCGGGATGCCTTTATGATGGACTAAAGGCATATATTTATAGGCGGAGAGAAGACCTAATTCCTCTTTAGGGTTTCCATAAGATTTAATCTCAACCATCCATCAAAGTAGAGATTGATTAGGAAAAACTTCTTTATTACCAATTTATTTGGTTACCAAATATATTAAGGAATAACATTATTCCAATAGAAAACGAGTAACTATAAGACCACATAATAGGAAAAGGAATTATTCCTTACAGTCTCCCACTTGGTCGTTAGTAAAACCCATTAATGTTTTCTTTTTAGGAATCATAAGGCCGGCATAATATGTTATAACTTGATTTCTTTCATTTGGTCATCATAAGTGTCTTGGCTAATCTAGTAATCAATTGGAGTCATGGCGGTCGCACATCATTCTGCAACATGATCCCTTCCATGTACTACTTAACTGACTACTTTCATAGTTAAACCATAACATAAGTAGGAGTTATCATAATGGTCCCTTTAATGTCTTTAAATAAAGACTCATTCTGCTATCATCTATCCAACAACAATAATGTGTGTGCACATTGGAAAACAGAATATAAAAGATGTAAAAGTCATTAAAAAGCTCAAATAAATGTCAAATATAGGCTAATTAAAAAGCAAACAACATAATTAGGAACTATCCTCAAGACCCATACTTTCAGCATGCTTTTTGAAAGTCTTGGGAGGAAGCCCTTTCGTGAATATGTCTGCAATCATAAGTTCAGTGCCTATGTGTTCAATGACAATCTTTCCTCTTTTGACATCTTGCTTTAGTGATAGATATTTAAGGTCCATATGCTTGGCTCCCTTAGATATCCTATCATGCTTAGAGAAGAAGATTGCAGCTTGATTGTCACAGTAAAGAGTTAGAGGCTTGTCAACAAAACTTAATGCCCCAAACTCAGAGACGAAGTTCCGCAACCATGCTCCTTGAATAGAAGCCTCATAACATGCCACATACTCAGCCTCCATGGTGGATGTGTAAATTAACTGCGACTTTTGGCTTTTCCATGAGATTGCACCCCCAGAAAGGAGATACACATAGCCTAGAGTGCAGTGTCTTGAATCATGACATCCACCAAAATCTGAATCCGAAAATGCAACCATCTGTGGATGTGTTGATTTTCTGTATGTGAGCATGTAATTTCTTGTTCCCTTTAAGTATCTCAAAACTTTCTTTGCAGCTTGCCAATGAGCGAGTCCTGGGTTACTCTGAAATCTACCCAACATGCCAACTGCATGACTAATATCAGGTCTGGTGCAAACCTGTGCATACATCAAACTTCCCACCAGAGATGCATAAGGATAATTTTGCATTTCTTGACGTTCCATTGCATTCTGCGGACATTGCGAAAGATCAAGCTTGTCCCCTTTCTGCATAGGAACGATGCTAGAAGAACACGTCATCATGCCAAATCTCTCAAGAACTTTATCAATATATGCTTTCTGAGACAACCCTAAAATTCCAAGTGATCTATCACGGAATATTTCAATTCCTATCACATAGGAAGCCTCACCCATATCTTTCATTTCGAAGTTCTTTGAAAGATAACTCTTAGTCTCATGTAATAGACCAAGATCACTGCTGGCCAATAAGATATCATCAACATACAGAACCAAAAATATGAACTTACTCCCACTGATCCTGAGGTAAATACATGGATCAACAATGTTTTCTTTGAAACCGAATTCTGTAATGGTTTCATGAAACTTTAGATACCATTGCCTCGAAGCTTGTTTCAGTCCATATATCGATTTCTTTAATTTGCAGACCATGTCTTCCTGTCCTTCAATTATGAAGCCTTCAGGTTGACGCATGTAGACTTCTTCTTGCAAGTCTCCATTAAGAAAGACAGTTTTCACATCCATTTGATGCAGCTCGAGATCATACTCAGCTACTAGTGCCATGATAATTCTAAGAGAGTCTTTCCTTGACACAGGGGAAAAAGTCTCATTATAATCAATGCCTTCTTTCTGATTATAACCTTTGGCTACAAGTCTGGCTTTATATCGTTCCACATTGCCATTACAATCGAGTTTGGTCTTAAAGATCCACTTACACCCGACTGCTTTGTGTCCTTCAGGCAACGGAACAATGTCCCAAACTTCATTATTAACCATTGAGTCTATTTCATCTTTACTGGCATCAATCCATTTATCAGAATTAACATCTTTAATGGCTTGTGAATAAGAAACCGGATCTTTAATATTCAATTCTCCAGATTCTACTTGATAAAGCACATACTCATCGGAAATAGCAGATCTCCTCTGACGAGTAGACCTTCTTAATGCTGGTTCCTCTTGTGTTTCATTATCATTATTGGCAATGTTCTCTTCTTGGAGTGGATGATCATTCACTGGATTTTCCTCATTGTTTAACGGTTCAACAATATGAGGATTCCTAGTAACATTTGGAACTGAGGGCAAAGGAATATTCACCCTAATTTCCTGAATGACCACATCTTGAACTTTATCACTCCCACTAATCTCGCCATTCTCATAGAATCTAGCATTACTGGTTTCTACTATTCTTGTACTATGGGTTGGACAGTAAAATCTATATCCTTTGGATTTCTCAGGGTAACCAATAAAGTGACCACTGATCGTTCTGAAATCCAGTTTCTTTTCATGTGGGTTATATATTCTTGCTTCAGCTGGACAACCCCAAACTTGGAGATGTGACAGACTAGGTTTCCAGCCTTTCCACAGTTCAAAAGGGGTCTTTGGAACTGCCTTGCTAGGAACCCTGTTCAATATATAGACTGCAGTACGTAATGCATCCATCCACAAGGATATAGGTAAGTTAGCATGACTCATCATGGATCTAACCATTCCCATATAAGTACGATTACGCCTTTCAGCTACACCATTCTGCCATGGAGAACCAGGCGTTGTGTACTGAGCAACAATTCCTAATTTTTGGAGAAGTTTGGCAAAAGGTCCAGGATGTTGTCCTGTTTCATCATACCTGCCATAAAATTCACCACCTCTATCTGACCTAATGATTTTCACCTTTCTATCCAATTGTCTCTCTACTTCAGTAATGAACACTTGTACAGCATCCACAGATTGAGACTTTTCATGCAATAGATAGAGATAACAATAACGTGAATAATCATCGATAAAGGTAATAAAATACTTTTCACCTCCAAAAGAAGGAACGTCAAAAGGTCCACAAATATCTGTATGTATGATTTCAAGAAGCTGTGTACTTCTTGTGGCTCCTTTCTTAGTGTGTTTAGTTTGCTTACCCTTAATGCAATCTATACACTCTTTACTGTTGGTAAAATCAAGATTCGGAATGACTCCATCTTTTACCAATCTTTTGATTCTTTCGCTGGAAATGTGTCCCAACCTTTTATGCCACAAGAAATATGAGTCTTTAGCACATGTTTTGCGTTTAAGTCCATTATTACCATGCAGGGTGAGATGTGTTTCATAAGGTTGATCAGCCAAGATAAGCATATAAAGACCATCAACTAATTTTCCAAAACCAATTCGATTAGAGTTTAGAAATAAATTGAAACAACCATCTCCTTGAGTCAAATTAAAACCAGCCAAATCAAGTTTGCTTAATGAAACTAAATTACGGGAAATAGATGGAACATAAAGAGTCTGAAATAAATCCAAACAAAATCCACCATCCAAGATGAGACGATAAGTGTCAATAGCTTCAACCGTCGCTTTGTCTCGATTCCTCATAAATATATAGTTTTCACTTGGATTTATGCTCTGGGTCATAAGGATTATTATGTTCTGTGCATAAATCGTGCAGGATTATTATGTGAAAAAAAAAAAAATTCAAGTGATTTTTTTTTATGATTGAATGGAAAAACTCATTAAGAAGTGCAACCTCAGCACTGCATCTACCGACCGAGCTAACTGCCCCAGATGACTCCTATTTCCTGATATACTTCTTTTATGGAGGGTTCAGCTACCTATAGTGACTTATTGACTTACAATAATCTTCAACTAAATGAGCTCTATAATGGTGCATGGGGATTGTTTATTGACTTAACCAGAGGAGCAAAGCATTCAAAAGGAGATATATATAATTCTTTATTAATAGTTATTACCTTCTCAAAACCATGTGGTCCACCCTAATACAAGTCTGGATCGTGTTTGTTTCAATTAGCTTAACCTGAATATTCAATGAAAGCAGTTATAAAATCAAAACGCTTGGATCCGCCATATTCCATATTCCAAAGCAGTTATAACCTGAAATTTTCGCCATATGACTTAGATTCTTCCTTTTTCTCCTTCTCATCTCTATTTTCACTGTCTTTGTTTGTATGTATCTCCTTATCTGCAACTAAATATCAATTGTGATACAGAACAACTCACAACTTCAATCAAAACTCCGATTCACACCAATTCAATACCAAGAGACTCCAATGTTCATAAAACAAGAGAATCTCAGATTCACCTTGTAAGATCTCAGGATCTTCACAGGGGATGAACCTATTACAAACCCAGAACAAGAGAGAACAACGTAACAAACATTACAAATTGATTATCGATTATTATGAATTGTAAAGACTGTGTTCTACTTATGTAAATGGCTACTTCTTCTCTGTTTCAATCCTGGCCATTGATTAAACTTCTATCTGCAACCGTACACATGTCCTTCTTCGTGTATCCTCTTTTTCCTATATCACATTGATAATCATATATACAAGTTCACATAGGTAATGCACAAGACATAATTATCTTAAAATTTATTGTTAGTACCGAAAATGGCATACAATTTTTCTAACCTCCTCCATCTCTGAAGCTCTCATCAAGTTCACTAACATGAAGGAACCTCCAAGATTTGGAGTAGCCCGCATTCTTTGATATCCCACTCGATAGAGCTTGTTTCGAACTTAAAGACAAGCTCGGGGGAAGACACCAACTCTGCTTCAACTTCAAATGTGTAGATATGCTCTGTTAAATATATATCTATTGCATGGCATTTTGGTGTACACTGAACCTTGTGATCATTTTGTTTGTCCACGATGTCAATCCATACCAACCTTGATGACTCACAAGTTTGTTTAGTACCCTTAACCAGCATGACACAAGCCTTAAATCTCAAGGATGTAGGAAGAAGCGACTCATCCAACTTGATTGTCAATAAACCTCCAGAAGTAGTTTGGTGATTGAAGCAAGCAGGCATTTGTGTACCGGGTAAGATTGCAAATCTACGAGTTGATGTGTGCATGATGAGGTCTCTGGCTTCTTGGTTCAGTTTGAAACAGTTAGTGAACTTCAGACGGATCTCTGGATTTTTAAAGGAACAATCTAGTCTCTCAAGGGACTTACAATTGTCTGCATCTATGCAAGATAGGGAATCTGAAAGTTGGGGGAGTGATACCAGATTATTGCAGTTGTGGAGTCTAAGGACACGTAAACGAGACATTCCTTTGAGCCATGGAGGAACTTCTTGTATATCTTCGTTCAGTTGCAGCCATGTGATGGTGTTAAGAGCATGCGGGATTTCCTTGAGGCTTTCAAAGATTGACATACGAAAGTCAGAAAGCCGAGACCATGAAATAATCGACAAAGGAACTTCCTTTATTGCAGTTCGTGTGAGCTTGAGTTCCTGAATGTTTGTGGAGATCTCAGGGAAACTTTTCAACTGCGAGCAATCTGTGAGATCAAGTGTATGGAGAGATTCCAAGTTGATGTTGGTTGGAAGAGCCTCTAGCTTTGAGCATCCGCACATTGTCAACCTATACAATTGTTGAAGGTTGCCTATTGAGGAGGGAAGCTCCACCAGACTTGAGCAGTTAGATAGATTAAACTGTATGAGATTAGTGATATCTCCAATATAGGAGGGGAGTTTCACGAGACTTGAGCATCCGCTGATATCCAATCTCTCAAGATTCGTGGCATTTCCAATAAAAGGATGGAGCTCTAGTAGACTTGAGCAATCATTGAGCGTCAATATACGGAGATTAGTCGCATTATCGATAGCGGGGAGCTCCACGACACGTGAACAATTACTAAACAATTGCTCGAGACTAGGGGCATTAATAGAGGATGGGAGCTTCACAAGACTTGAGCAATTCTTAAGATTTAGTTCCACAAGTTTAGTTGCATTCCCAATAGACGGAAGCTCTACAAGATTTGAGCAATAAGAGAGATCTAATTTCCGTAGATTGGTGGTCGCATTCTCAATAGAAGAAGGGATTTTCACCAGACTTGTACAATAACCAAGATCCAACATTTGGAGATCAGTGGCATTCCCAATAGAGGAGGGGAGCTCCTTTAAACTTGAACAACCTCTAAGATTTAAAATCTGTAGACTGGTGAGTTTTCCAATAGAAGAGGGGAGCTCCACCAAACTTGAGCATCCTTCAAGACGTAATTCTTCGAGATTAGTGGCAGTTGAAAGATCGGGAAGCTCTTTCAAATCACTAGAATAATGCAAATCCATCCACTTGAGGTTTTTAAGTTGCTGCATACTCAAATAAGAAAATGGAGTCTGTTAACTACGCTAAAGTTTTTTGCGGAAACAAATTATAGATTTAAAAATATTATTGAAAATTTAAAGTTTTTATATCAAAATTACTTACTTTAGTTCCTTTCCATAGCTTCTGAAGCTTGTTGGAGCTCATATCTAGTTCGACGAGAAACTCCGGATTAAAAGTACGAGGCAAACATATACTCTGGAAACAACTCCAATGCAGATATCTAATCTTTTGAGAATGACAAAGCAGTGAGTTCAGTCTCTCAGGATAAGCAACATCATCAGCACGGATTATTACGAATTGACAATCATGCATTCTTTCAAGTGCTTTCTCTCTTATATTCAATTCTTCCTCGGTTTCAGATAAATCCAAATTTATACCTATAAAACGTTGTCTACTATCCTGAAAAAGAACAATATAAAATATAAGTAGAGATGGTTAGTTATCAAATAAACTCAATTTGTAGGGAGCAATGCAATTTTAACACTTACTTTTGTATCATCACTGAGCACTTCACATATATCTCTTGCATCAACCAAAAGCTGACGTTTCGTAAGGCCATGATGAAAGAATTGCTTACGGGAAGTTTCTCTTCCGAATTGTACTAGCAGATCATGGATATATATTGATCCTGTATCATGAATAGATACAAGAGATCTCTCATCTAAGACATGAAGACCTTGCCTCACATCCAAGAACTTATTTGCAAGAATCTCTTCCACTTTATGAACCGAGCTGTAGTTGAAAAAGCAGGCTAAATAAAGAAATAGATATTTATCTTCATCACATAAGGCATCGTAACTGAACTTTATAATGTTCTCTATTTCTCCATTAAGGCTGGTCTTTAACCTTGGTAGTGTCCTTTTCCACTCTTGCTTGGACATTCCACGCAGAGCGGAGCCTAAAACCTTCAATCCCAAAGGGAGTTCACCAGCAAGATATGTGACTTCCTTAGCAACCTCATAAAAACCATTATCTGGGTGTTTTTTTCCAAAGGCATGCATACAAAAGATCTGAAAAGCCTCATCACTTGATGGGAAAGTGACTTTGTAAATAAGATTGATCCTATGCGCGTTCAGAACTCTAATATTTTCTGTTGTAATGATAATCCGACTTCCGGGACCAAACCATCCAGTTTCTTTCGCCAAGGCATCTAGTTGTCTTATGTGATCCACTTCATCGAGAACGAGAAACACTTTCTTGTCTTTCAACCGCTCTTTTGCCACTCCTAAATTAGGAATAGTGATATCTTTCTGATTGAAAATCTTAGACAACATTTTTTTCTGGACTTCCATTTGTGCACTGTACTCATCCAAACAAAGTCTTGGATAGCTTCCTCTAATATTCACCATGATTGCACTAAGTTGGAATTTGCTGGAGACTTGGTCAAACAAAACTCTGGCGATGGTTTTCTTACCAATCCCAGGGGGTCCCCAGATCCCGATCATCCTTACTTCATCCAAATCTAGACGTAACAATTGTTCCATCTTTTCCATGTGAGCTCTCATCCCAACTAAACCGTCGAAATCTCTTGATGGTGTGGATCTATTCAACATGTTTGAAACATCAGTGGCTATTTTTTCGATCAGAGCCGCTTCATTGCCCCTAACATTGGAGAATGTCAATATACAACCGTTAATTAGTCTAGCATGAAAAATTCTCATACACATCCAAAACATATGTATTTTCTTGTCTTGGCATTCTTTAAAAGCTATAGTTTGATGCCTTTGTAAATATTAACTGAAGAAAACTAGAAATCAAGAGGACAAACCAGTTGCGCGAATGCTCTCCAGCGATTGTGGCCACATCTTCCAAAGCTTTTCTCCATCTTTCAATATGCTCTTTTGTTTTACCCTTACAAGTTTTTCTAAAGGCTTTTCCAAAATCTGCGGTCTGTTTCTTTACGTCAGTTGGATCGACGTCATAGAAAATGGTCATGACTATCTGACCCAACACTTCCCTGCATTTCATGATCTCTGCCAACTCATCAAGACACCACGAAGAAGAAGCGTAGTTCTTGGAGAGCAAAACGATTGCGATCTTCGATCCGTTGATAGCTTCTACGAGCTCAGGACCGATCGACTTACTCCTCTCTATCTCATTATCAATGAATGTGTCAATTCCCTTTCTTCTGAACGATTCCAGGATGTGGCTAAGAAAGGTTCTTCGGACATCTGCACCGTGGAAGCTCGGGAAGACATTGTGTTTACAGTTTCGAGACACTGAAGTTGGAGGAGATTGATGAAGAGTTAAAGAAGAAGATTTAGTTACTTTGTTATCTTGTCTGAATCTGAATTTTGTAAAAAGCATGAGGAAGCCTATAGCCGCTGCGACTAAGACAAAGAAAAAAGAAGAATCCATTAGAATGGTGAAGGATGGAACAAGATGCTAGATAGATTGAGGAAGGATTAAGAAAGAGGAAGAGGCTTTGTGTGAACAGATACGTCGACTCTTTTGGTATAGATTTCATGGAAAATGTTTCTACCGTGTGTCCCTATCATGTCGGCTCCATTATTCATTGAATTTCTCGGAATCCAAATTATGATAAGGGAAATAAATCAAACCAGTAATGTTTGTAGATTGTGTTTGTTAGGATTGAAAAAGGTCAAATTTTTTATTACGAATTTCGTTTAAGACCTAATATTCATCAATCTCGTGGTTTGATCTTATATGAAATATGATTATGGTTGTTCTGTCTACATAAATTAGGGATTCAGATCAGTTCAATTTCAAGTTGGTGATATATGATATAATTTAACTTGATTTTTGTTTTTGACTTTCAAATTTTGCATACAGTATTGAACCTTCGTCAAGTGCATATTTTGAAACAATTTGTGTGAATGAGAGGATATAGACCTTGCATAATTTAAGACCCATCGGCCTCTCCTTTGCTGTCAATGACCGTTCTGCTGGAACAAGTTGGTCACTGCAATGATGACCTTTCTTCCTTGCAGATCGTCAAAATTTATATGCGTGGGGTCGTGTTTTAAAGAGTTAGAGTTAGAGCATCTCCATTGGTAAACCCCAATAGAGAGTTCTTAACAATATTTTAATCCTAAAATAAGATGATTTAGAAATTAAAAATCTCATTACAATTTCAAGCTCTATTGGTGAACTTCATTAGGAGTTCAGAGCTGATTAGAAGCTGAGTGTAGATATGCTCTCGAGTTCATCGTTGGAGGTCAAGGCACCGTCGCGAGTATCGGCAGAGAAGGAGGAAGGAGGGAAAGAGGTAGAAGGAGGAACGTGGTCTTCAGACGCCGCTGCATTAGCCGCCGTGGTGGCGGCGAGCTTGCGCTTGTGGAGAGAAGAAGTGACGGAAGCGGAGGCCGAATGAGAATGAGAAGGAGTCTGAGAGCTGCGTGATCGGTTGGCCGCGTTGAGATGGGAAGAGTGAGAGTCCATTGAAGCAGAATAGTGAAGGTGATTGAGCAAATCGAGAGCCTAGGGTTTCGCTCGTATATTTGGGGGCGGGAAAGACGACGCCGACGAGTTATGCGAGCAAATCGAGAGCCTAGGGTTTTGACGCCGCTCAATACCGAAACGGTCCGATGTCAAAGCCATCGTAGAGCCTGAATTTGATATCTATGGACTCCTCCTCCGGCATATCCGTTGACTTCTCTCTGACCTACGATTACCGCCAAAGCCCAGCTCCGATCACCAATCATGTTTCTCAAAACCAACCTCAAACACAAAACCAATTACCCTCAACTCGCTTTCGATTTTGCCTGGAGCTCGACGAAGAAGGAGAAAACTTTCGAGAAGGAGATATCGTCGAAAATGACAGAGAAAAACATTTTTTTTGTCCCCTTGCTTCCGCGAATTATAAACTGCCACGTGTCCTTAAGGATCGATCCTTAAAATCCTTATTTAATGATCGATTCTAAACAATTTAAGGAGTTCTCATTTTTTTTTTAATTCTAAACACTAAGAACCCCCTGTGAACCTCCGTTGGAGATGGTCTTAGTGTATAAATTTCATCATGCATCTCTTTTTTTCTTTTTTGGTGGGTTCTTAACTCCATGTCACCGACTGTACTTCATGCCTCTATTTGTTTTCTTGTCATTTTTTTTACATAGTTACAAGTTCTTTTTTATTTTTTTCTAGTTACGTGTTATATGTCACGTAGAGATATGATAAGCATATGAACAGCTTCTTGTTATTTTGCAGAAACTGGTTAAGGCAGGGAGAGTTTATAAGAGCATCTACACCTCAAAACCTCTCTCAATATTTTATATATTATTTTTTAATCATTATAATTCAATCAATTTATTTATTTAAAATTTTAATTGTAAATCATATGTTTGTCTATTCAGATGATGCCACATGGATTTTTTAGTGGGGTTCTTAATTAAACAAAAACCGTATCTTACTCTTTCTCCTGTTTTAACAATATTTTATTATTATTTTAATGCATTAGATACTCAGTGAATTTCTCCGTTGGAAGTGATCTAAACTCTGATGCTTGGACTTTCAAAGGCTGTGAAAGATCTGAGATACCTCGAATACAGAGCCGATTTGTCTGTTTCGTCTAACTTTGGTAAACCTGGTGCAATTCTTGTCACCGAACCCTTTTCCACTGAGATTTGCTTGTCACAAATTATCATTTGTGATTCCGGTGACACCATTCTCTTCCTTGGAAACACTGGGTTCCATTCTAGAAATGATAATCCTGTAAATATTTTCTTTTTTAACATTAACGGAAAAATTATAAATATTGAATTCTATATAAACAAATAAATTGTCTCATATTTTTTTAACAAACAAAATATTTTTCTTTAAAAATAGCATCATATCCTCTATTTCTTATGAGAGAAGTATTTACATGGAGTTTATTGCTCTCTGCCTTGGTGTCTTTACAACTGAGGGTCGCGCCCCCTATATATAGTGCTAGAGAGATAGAAAGAAAAAAGTAAAACTTCCAAAAGAGAAGAAATGGAAACATTACAAATCTGCGTCAACCAATCAGTGCAAAGGTGCAACCGATCAGTTCTTGAGGCTTCTCCAACCGATCGGTGCTGATCGTAATTGATCAGTTTGCATCTGCGAGCATTGCTTCTTTCTGGTCTATTTTGAAGCCCATTTGATCTTTTTGAAGCCCGTTTGATATCTTTGGAAGTCCATTTAAGCTCTAAATCCCTTTTCTTTGTCTTCAAGCCCATTTTCCATAAAAATACAAACAAAGAAACTCAAAACTATCTTGTTCTCGGTTAAAAGATGCAAGAATAGTTATAAAAGGACCTAATAAAATCAGTAAAATTAGGGTTTACATTGATTCACCGCAATAACAACGACCAGGGACACATAGCCGGACAAACGATCTCGCGAGTTGACCTAATCAATAGAAGGGGTAGAGGGTTGACTGTATGAATAACAACCCATACTTGAGGAATGGAAGCAAAATGATGATACAACCAAGAATGTTCAATAAAAGAAGTGAAGTAATAAAGAGAGGGATGCGCGACTGAAGTACTTGAATTGACGGTTCGGTGATTAAAAATAATAATAAAATTATGGAAGGGTTATCATTCCCAATATAATTGAAAGGACTAGACGGCCTAAGTTATCAGTGACCTTGCGTTAGTTTTTACTGATGTGAATATGTATACAACGATATATATATATACAAGTCTATATATATTCTCATCAAAGAAAAAACATTAAAACATTAGAAGAAGCTATACATATCATGTGGACAAGATAAACGAGAACAAAAACTAACAAATGGACATACAATGATATATGCGTAGACAAAGAAAAATGGAATACGAAACTTGGGTTTTTTCTAAAAAAACATATAGTTGTGAAATTCTGAAATAAAAATAATAGGAAAATAAAAATATAGATATCAAACAGAAATAAGATCCGTCTACAAAAGACATCCAGTTTCGAAATTCACACATAAAGAGTAATAAAAAAAGTTTAGGAAAAAAAAAGCAAACATAGCAATGCTCACGAAGTAGGATGTGAAATTGACAAGCGATTAATCATGAGCAAAAGGGCTGAACGAACTCATGTCGATGGCATATTGCGTTCGGAAATTATCCAAGATAACGTATGTTATCTTGTCTACCCGCTAACCCTGACAGTGAAGCTCGATGAACTTCACCGAAAAAGATCGCAGTCGACGATGCGGTTGTTCTGAGACACGTTGTCAAGGCGCTCGTAAATAAAAGACGAGGGGATTGAACAGTCAGACAGATCTGGAGATACTAGATCCCAAATTAGTAAGGGTAGCATCGAAATTATAGGCTTCATAAGTTTGACAACCTCCTTTTCATCGATGCCATGGACATAGGAATCCATTATGGAGATGTTGGCACACTTCAAGTCAATAACAAGAGCAACCCAATGTTGAGGAATCAGGTCCCAAATATCTTGTTTGTGAGCTGATATATCATGGTTTTTACCCGCTTTTAACCATGATATAAGTCTTTTTTATTGAATCTTTCTAGTATTTTTGGAACTTTTAGAGTCTTTTCAGGATTTAGGTACGTTTGGAGCTAAATTGGATATATTGAAGTTTTCTGGAGCATTCGGAGCTGAACATGGATCAAGCATTTCGGGAGCCGATATGAAGCCTCAGTATCGACCGACACCACCTAGTGTCGATCGATACTGACAATTGGAAGGAACGTGACTCGCTGCTTCTCTATCGATCGATACCACTTATGGTATCGGTCGATACCGACGTCCAAGGAAAAGAACGCGAATCTCTACAAGTTTGTAGAACCTGCTCTTTTGCGCAGAAGACTTTATTATTTACAATTAAGCCCAGAACGTGTTTTTAGGATATAATTAGGTTTTTCAGCCACTTTTTAGGAGAGAACTGATACCCGGAGATAGAGATTTTGTAGCAGAGTTTTGGGAGAAGATTAAAAACCCTCATTGTACTCTTTACTCTATTTCTTTAATGCAATCTATTTTATTCATGATGTTTGCTTCATTNGTCCCAACCACAGATGATCCACCATCTTTTACGCCATCAGAGCTCTCAAGCTTAACCGTGGAGCTCTCCGTCTTCAGCTTAGTGTTGCGAGTCGAACCGTTGACTCCTGAACTGGAATCAAGTCGTGCGGTCGTGAATGCGCGGATGGAAGAGTCCTGGTCCTGTTCAGGAGCAAATTCGTCCTCATCATCGTCCACGACGATATCCTCTGATTCCTCAGGGTCTGAATCGGTATCTGCGCCGCGTGCAGATATGCTCTCGAGTTCATCGTTGGAGGTCAAGGCACCGTCGCGAGTATCGGCAGAGAAGGAGGAAGGAGGGAAAGAGGTAGAAGGAGGAACGTGGTCTTCAGACGCCGCTGCATTAGCCGCCGTGGTGGCGGCGAGCTTGCGCTTGTGGAGAGAAGAAGTGACGGAAGCGGAGGCCGAATGAGAATGAGAAGGAGTCTGAGAGCTGCGTGATCGGTTGGCCGCGTTGAGATGGGAAGAGTGAGAGTCCATTGAAGCAGAATAGTGAAGGTGATTGAGCAAATCGAGAGCCTAGGGTTTCGCTCGTATATTTGGGGGCGGGAAAGACGACGCCGACGAGTTATGCGAGCAAATCGAGAGCCTAGGGTTTTGACGCCGCTCAATACCGAAACGGTCCGATGTCAAAGCCATCGTAGAGCCTGAATTTGATATCTATGGACTCCTCCTCCGGCATATCCGTTGACTTCTCTCTGACCTACGATTACCGCCAAAGCCCAGCTCCGATCACCAATCATGTTTCTCAAAACCAACCTCAAACACAAAACCAATTACCCTCAACTCGCTTTCGATTTTGCCTGGAGCTCGACGAAGAAGGAGAAAACTTTCGAGAAGGAGATATCGTCGAAAATGACAGAGAAAAACATTTTTTTTGTCCCCTTGCTTCCGCGAATTATAAACTGCCACGTGTCCTTAAGGATCGATCCTTAAAATCCTTATTTAATGATCGATTCTAAACAATTTAAGGAGTTCTCATTTTTTTTTTAATTCTAAACACTAAGAACCCCCTGTGAACCTCCGTTGGAGATGGTCTTAGTGTATAAATTTCATCATGCATCTCTTTTTTTCTTTTTTGGTGGGTTCTTAACTCCATGTCACCGACTGTACTTCATGCCTCTATTTGTTTTCTTGTCATTTTTTTTACATAGTTACAAGTTCTTTTTTATTTTTTTCTAGTTACGTGTTATATGTCACGTAGAGATATGATAAGCATATGAACAGCTTCTTGTTATTTTGCAGAAACTGGTTAAGGCAGGGAGAGTTTATAAGAGCATCTACACCTCAAAACCTCTCTCAATATTTTATATATTATTTTTTAATCATTATAATTCAATCAATTTATTTATTTAAAATTTTAATTGTAAATCATATGTTTGTCTATTCAGATGATGCCACATGGATTTTTTAGTGGGGTTCTTAATTAAACAAAAACCGTATCTTACTCTTTCTCCTGTTTTAACAATATTTTATTATTATTTTAATGCATTAGATACTCAGTGAATTTCTCCGTTGGAAGTGATCTAAACTCTGATGCTTGGACTTTCAAAGGCTGTGAAAGATCTGAGATACCTCGAATACAGAGCCGATTTGTCTGTTTCGTCTAACTTTGGTAAACCTGGTGCAATTCTTGTCACCGAACCCTTTTCCACTGAGATTTGCTTGTCACAAATTATCATTTGTGATTCCGGTGACACCATTCTCTTCCTTGGAAACACTGGGTTCCATTCTAGAAATGATAATCCTGTAAATATTTTCTTTTTTAACATTAACGGAAAAATTATAAATATTGAATTCTATATAAACAAATAAATTGTCTCATATTTTTTTAACAAACAAAATATTTTTCTTTAAAAATAGCATCATATCCTCTATTTCTTATGAGAGAAGTATTTACATGGAGTTTATTGCTCTCTGCCTTGGTGTCTTTACAACTGAGGGTCGCGCCCCCTATATATAGTGCTAGAGAGATAGAAAGAAAAAAGTAAAACTTCCAAAAGAGAAGAAATGGAAACATTACAAATCTGCGTCAACCAATCAGTGCAAAGGTGCAACCGATCAGTTCTTGAGGCTTCTCCAACCGATCGGTGCTGATCGTAATTGATCAGTTTGCATCTGCGAGCATTGCTTCTTTCTGGTCTATTTTGAAGCCCATTTGATCTTTTTGAAGCCCGTTTGATATCTTTGGAAGTCCATTTAAGCTCTAAATCCCTTTTCTTTGTCTTCAAGCCCATTTTCCATAAAAATACAAACAAAGAAACTCAAAACTATCTTGTTCTCGGTTAAAAGATGCAAGAATAGTTATAAAAGGACCTAATAAAATCAGTAAAATTAGGGTTTACATTGATTCACCGCAATAACAACGACCAGGGACACATAGCCGGACAAACGATCTCGCGAGTTGACCTAATCAATAGAAGGGGTAGAGGGTTGACTGTATGAATAACAACCCATACTTGAGGAATGGAAGCAAAATGATGATACAACCAAGAATGTTCAATAAAAGAAGTGAAGTAATAAAGAGAGGGATGCGCGACTGAAGTACTTGAATTGACGGTTCGGTGATTAAAAATAATAATAAAATTATGGAAGGGTTATCATTCCCAATATAATTGAAAGGACTAGACGGCCTAAGTTATCAGTGACCTTGCGTTAGTTTTTACTGATGTGAATATGTATACAACGATATATATATATACAAGTCTATATATATTCTCATCAAAGAAAAAACATTAAAACATTAGAAGAAGCTATACATATCATGTGGACAAGATAAACGAGAACAAAAACTAACAAATGGACATACAATGATATATGCGTAGACAAAGAAAAATGGAATACGAAACTTGGGTTTTTTCTAAAAAAACATATAGTTGTGAAATTCTGAAATAAAAATAATAGGAAAATAAAAATATAGATATCAAACAGAAATAAGATCCGTCTACAAAAGACATCCAGTTTCGAAATTCACACATAAAGAGTAATAAAAAAAGTTTAGGAAAAAAAAAGCAAACATAGCAATGCTCACGAAGTAGGATGTGAAATTGACAAGCGATTAATCATGAGCAAAAGGGCTGAACGAACTCATGTCGATGGCATATTGCGTTCGGAAATTATCCAAGATAACGTATGTTATCTTGTCTACCCGCTAACCCTGACAGTGAAGCTCGATGAACTTCACCGAAAAAGATCGCAGTCGACGATGCGGTTGTTCTGAGACACGTTGTCAAGGCGCTCGTAAATAAAAGACGAGGGGATTGAACAGTCAGACAGATCTGGAGATACTAGATCCCAAATTAGTAAGGGTAGCATCGAAATTATAGGCTTCATAAGTTTGACAACCTCCTTTTCATCGATGCCATGGACATAGGAATCCATTATGGAGATGTTGGCACACTTCAAGTCAATAACAAGAGCAACCCAATGTTGAGGAATCAGGTCCCAAATATCTTGTTTGTGAGCTGATATATCATGGTTTTTACCCGCTTTTAACCATGATATAAGTCTTTTTTATTGAATCTTTCTAGTATTTTTGGAACTTTTAGAGTCTTTTCAGGATTTAGGTACGTTTGGAGCTAAATTGGATATATTGAAGTTTTCTGGAGCATTCGGAGCTGAACATGGATCAAGCATTTCGGGAGCCGATATGAAGCCTCAGTATCGACCGACACCACCTAGTGTCGATCGATACTGACAATTGGAAGGAACGTGACTCGCTGCTTCTCTATCGATCGATACCACTTATGGTATCGGTCGATACCGACGTCCAAGGAAAAGAACGCGAATCTCTACAAGTTTGTAGAACCTGCTCTTTTGCGCAGAAGACTTTATTATTTACAATTAAGCCCAGAACGTGTTTTTAGGATATAATTAGGTTTTTCAGCCACTTTTTAGGAGAGAACTGATACCCGGAGATAGAGATTTTGTAGCAGAGTTTTGGGAGAAGATTAAAAACCCTCATTGTACTCTTTACTCTATTTCTTTAATGCAATCTATTTTATTCATGATGTTTGCTTCATTATTCATGTCTAAGTAGATTCCTTGTTAAGTTTAGGGTTATTCAAAGGTGTTTGATGAATTGTTAGATTGAACCGAATTGTTAGGAAAAATCCATAGAGTTCTTCATCTAGACTTGTGATTATTGCTTATTCTAGCTTCGCGACCTAGAATCTGATATTAGGTTGATTAATTGGCATGAAAGTGTGATTGATTTCTTGAACTAGTGTTGGGTGAGCAAAAGATCTATTCGCAAAGAAATTTGGTTTAAGATTTTGTGAACAATTGAGCCTGATCATTAATGCTTGTTTAAATTCATAGGATTTGCAAAGACATTTGGAATTCTAGGTTTAGACATAGATAATCTTCACAGATAATTTTCATAGATAATCTACGCAGCAAAAGTTGGTTGGTTTTATATTCGTGTTTCAAGTTCAAGAACGGTGCTGAATTATATTCTTGACAATATGTTTGATATGCACTTCTAATTTACCGACGAATTTCCCTAGGCTTAGCGTTTTTCTCCATTGATCTTACAACCCGTTTTAATTGTTTGCTATTTTAAATTAATTACATTGATTTTGCTTAGCTTAATTCATATTCTGAAATCTATTGAGTGATATCTTGAGTCTTTGTGGTTCGACCCCTAATATACTGCATCAACTGTTTTAGTACTTTTAGGGTATTATATTTGAGCATATCAAATTTTGGCGCCGTTGCCGGGGACTCTAATTTTGCCATTAGATTTTAGCTTAGAATTTCGACTAAGTTTGTCGAGCATCGATCGACATCCATCTGGTATCGGTCGATACTCGACGCAATTCCTTTTAAATTTTGTTACTTACGTGCTTTAACTTTTGTATTTCAGGTGTATGCCTAATCATGAAACCAGAAGGAACAAGAACATGCAATTGACTAATCTGTCCAACAAAGAACTAGCTGAATTGGAGCGCAAAGCCAGGAAGCAAAAGAAGCAAGCAGAGATGAACAATCCAATTGTGCTCGCTCGCGATGAAGCTGGGGTTTTTAGAGATCATGAAGGTCATTTGTGTAATGAGCAAGGACAACGTCTTGATGCAGAGGGGAACGTCATTATCCCTGCACCAGTAGCCAACAAAGCTGCGCAACCTGCTGTGCGCGGGAATGTTGGGAATGCTCTGGTTAATCGCGCCATGACACTTGGAGAGTACAACATACCCGATCAGTTCTATGCCAATCGGTCTGCAATTCGTATTCCCACCTTTCATATGAATGACTTTGATCTGAAGCCTGCATACTACACTCTTGTGGGTCATCACCCTTTTCACGTTCTTTCTCACGAGCATCCCATGGATCATATCGAGAGGTTCTAAGATTTGGCCACTAGTATCAAGTACAATGGAGTGCCCAATGAGTTCCTTTTCTGTAAGCTTTTCCCATACTCTCTTAGTGGGGATGCAGCTTACTGGCTGAAGCAGTTGCCTCCTGGATCTTTTAGCACCTGGTAAGAGATGAAGAATGCGTTTCTGAACAACTTCTACGACGATGCGAGATCCGAGGAGTTAAGGAACAAGATTTCCCATTTTTCTCAGGGAGCAACAGAGGCGTTTAAGGCTGCTTGGGAGAGATTCAGATCTTATCAGAGAGATTGTCCGCATCACGGATTCACACAAGTTCAGTGCTGGGTATTTTCTTCCGAGGGATCGATTAGAGATATCAGATGACTCTCGAAGCTGCGAGCAATGGTAATTTCAACACGAGATATCCCGAGGATGCTTATGTGTTGATTGAGAACTTGGCGTCTAGCAATAGTACCAAGAATGCAGATTACGAGCGGACGAATCAGAATGGGAAATATGATGGATCGCAGATTGTTGAGGTGCACGCGAAACTAGATTCAGTGCACAACTTGTTAATAGGCAAGCAGTAGAAGGCTGTACACTTTGCTAAACATGTCAAAAATATAGATGAGGGTGAAGCAGAGGACGTTAACTACATTGGTGGTAATGATTTTCGGAATCAATCGTATCAGTTCAACAACAACCGAGGTTTCACCAACAATTCCCAGCGACGAGGATTCAAATCTGATTTCAAGCCCTCAGGTTTCAGAGCAAACTCCTTTGCCCAGAAATCGGTGCAGAACAGCGGATACACTCGCACTTATGGGAGTTCATCTTACCAAGCTCCGCCACCCAAGACTCAGGAGAGCAAGGTTGAATCCATGCTTGAACAGATTCTTGAGGGACATCAGAAGATATCTGTTGATTTCAACGGGAAGATAGACGCCCTGTACACTGATCTGAATGGAAAGATAGAAGCCCTCAACATTCATCAGAAGAAGCTGGAAACTCAAGTTGCTCAGACCGCTGAAGTAATTAAGAGACAAGACGGTTTTCTTCTAGGGAAAACAGTGAATCTGAGGGAACATGTTCATGCTATCACCTTGAGGAGTGGAAAAGAAGTCAGCACAGGAGTGAAGAAAGCTTATACTGCAAAACAGCTCGTCGATCTTGCTGAAGATGATGACGATGGCACTCCCGAAATTACACCAGTATCGACTGATACCATACAACATCGATCGATGCCTCTCCAAGGATCTGCCGAGAACGTTTCAAAACCATCTGCATCGATCGACACTAGCCCAGAAGTCAAGAAGAAACAGACCGCAGTGAGTACAGGAAGAATCTACGTGCCCAAAATACCTTTCCCTCGACCTCCTACCAAGATTAAGAAGGAATTGGAAGAAGCCAAATGTAGGGAAATGATAGAGAAGTTGATTGTTGAGCTTCCTTCTGTCGATGCTATCATGACTTCACCACCTTTCAAGAGATATATCAAGCGGATGGTATCAAGCAATGTGAACCTTGAGGAGGGAGTGATGAGGATTACTCATGAGTGCAGTGCGATCCTACTCAACAAGATTACAGAGAAGCTGCCAGACCCAGAAAGTTTTGTATTGGAATGTAAAATTTTTACAGAAAGATTCGAGCGGCCTCTCTGCGATCTTGGCTCCAGTGTTAACTTTATGCCATACTCCGTGGCTAAGCGAATGGGAATGACAGATTTCACGCCTACCAGAATCTCCCTGATTCTAGCTGATCGCTCAGTTTGATTTCTCGAGGGATTACTCGAGGATGTTTCGATAACGATCAGAGACTGCTTAGTCCCAACTGATTTCATTGTCCTGGAGTATGACGCAGAGCCAAAAGATCCACTCATTCTTGGAAGGCCCTTTCTAGCAACAGCCATAGCTCTAATCGATTGTAAGAATGGGAGGATATCTCTTAACATCGGTGATTTGATCATGACTTTCAACATGGAGAAGATGATTCAAAAACTGACCATTGATGGGAAAACATTCTTCATCGACACTTTCAGCAACGTATCTGACAAGTACTTCATGAAGTTTCATCCTGAGAACCCGCTAGAGAGAGCACTGTTCTGTTCAGCTGACTCAGAGGTATATTCAAGTGACGATGTTGCTGGATATGCCAAGATACTTGACAACAACCAAGGAGTATCCATCGACACCATTGAGAGTATTGATCGACACCATTCACCTCCACATGATGAATTGGTCGTCACCTTTACACAACCCGATTCATTTGGTGTTTGGAGTGAGGGGAGAGCTCCTAAGATTGAACTTAAACCACTCCCATCCAATCTAAGGTATGTCTTTCTTGGTCCTAATTCCACATATCCTATAATTGTCAATTCTTCTTTGAACAACGCAGAGGTTGCTTTACTGCTCAGAAAGCTACGCAAGTATCGCAAAGCTCTCGGCTATTCTCTTGATGACATTTCAGGTATATCACCGGACCTGTGCATGCATCGGATTCATCTGGAGGACGAGTTGAAAGCTTCGATCGAGCATCAGAGGAGACTTAACCCGAATCTGAAAGAAGTGGTCAAATAGGAGATTATTAAACTTCTGGAAGCAGGGATCATCTACGCCATCTGAGACAGTTCTTGGGTCAGTCAAGTCCAGTTCAGTCTGGATGATCAGAAGAAGACGACATTTACATGTCCTTATGGCACATTCGCTTACAGAAGAATGCCCTTTGGATTATGTAACGCTCCAGCTACTTTCCAGAGGTGTATGATGTCAATCTTTTCAAACATGATTGAGGAGTTCATGGAGGTGTTCATGGAGGTGTTCATGGATGATTTTTCAGTTTACGGATCTTCATTCAAAGGCTGTCTAGATAACTTGTGCAAAGTACTACATAGGTTTGAGGAGAAGCATTTGGTCCTTAACTCGGAGAAGTGTCATTTTATGGTTCAGGAGGGCATTGTTCTAGGACACAAGGTTTCAAAGGCTGGGATCAAAGTTGACGAAGCTAAGATTCAAGTTATGTCGAGCCTTCAACCACCACAATCTGTGAAGGATATTCGAAGCTTCCTTGGTCATGCCGAGTTTTATCGGCGATTTATCAAGGATTTCTCCAAGCTAGCTCGCCCACTAACCGCCCTTCTATGTAAGGATATCACTTTCAATTTTACACCCGAGTGTCTTGTCACCTTCGAGCAGATTAAGAAGGCATTGGTTAGTGCTCCTGTTGTTCAACCGCCAGATTATAACCTCCCTTTCGAGATTATGTGTGAGCGACTTAGAAGTTGGATCAGTTCATGGTCAGAGGAAGGACAAGAAACTCCATGTTATTTACTTTGCTAGCAGAACGTTGGATGATGCTCAGAGAAAATACAAAACTACAGAGAAGGAGTTACTCGCCGTCGTTTTCTCATTTGAGAAATTTCGCTCTTATCTGATTGGGAGCAAGGTGATCGTTCACACTGATCATGCTGCTCTCAAATATCTGCTGTAGAACAAGGATCTCAAGCCTCGCCTATGCCGTTGGGTTCTTTTGCTCCAAGGTTTCGACATTGAAGTCAAAGACAAGAAGGGTGTTGAGAATGGAGTTGCAGACCATCTCTCGAGGATGCGGATCCATGAAGTCGTGCCCATTGATGACTCCCTACCTGAGGAGAAGATTTACTTCATCGAGACTGAGATTCCCAGCATGTCTGCCGAGAATCTGAAACTTCCCCGAGTTTATAAACTCGGTATCGATCGACACCTACCTAGTATCGGTCGATACCCACCACCTGCAGAAGCTGTTTTGACTACGGGTGACTCTTATGCTGAGAAGTTTCTAGCTGCTGTGACTACTCCTCCTCGACCGTGGTATGCTGACATAGCTAATTACCTTGCTGCAAAGGATGAGCCAAAGCACCTCAAGAAGTATGACAGGAAGAAATTTATGCGCGACGTAAGGAGATTCTTCTAGGATGAACCTTACTTGTACAAGCACTGTTCAGATGGGATGTACAGAAGATGTATCGCAGAGTCTGAAGTACCAGAGGTGTTGTATCATTGTCATGGGTCTGAGTATGCTGGCCACTTCGCTACTTTCAAGACAGTTTCCAAGGTTTTTCAAGCAGGCTTTTGGTGAACTACGATGTTCAAGGACGCTCATACCTTTATCTCACAGTGCGATGACTGCCAGAGGAGAGGGAAGATCAGTAAGCGACATGAGATGCCACAGAACTTCATCCTCGAGGTCGAAGTTTTTGACTATTGGAGCATCAATTTTATGGGCCCTTTTCCTTCGTCACGGCAGAATCAGTACATCTTGGTTGCTGTGGACTACGTCTCCAAGCGGGTGGAAGCAATTGCTAGTCTAACCAATAATTATTCAGTGGTCCTGAAGCTGTTCAAGACCATTATTTTTCCTCGATTTGGAGTACCTCGAATCGTCATAAGTGATGGTGGCACTCACTTTATTAACAAGGTTTTCGAAAAATTGCTGCAGAAATATGGTGTGCATCATCGTGTGGCTACTCCTTATCATCCTTAGACTAGCGGGCAAGTCGAGGTCTCCAACATACAAATCAAAGAGATTCTGGAGAAAACGGTTGGCACCACACGGAAGGATTAGGTTGGGAAGTTAGACGATGCACTTTGGGCTTACAGGACTGCTTTCAAAACACCACTTGGCACCACACCATTTCACTTGTTTTACGGCAAGTGTCACCTTCTGGTTGAGATTGAGCACAAGGCAGCATGGGCTACCAAGCTGATGAATTTTGACATTAAGTCTGCTGCACAGAGGCAATTGGTTCAACTGAATGAGCTGGATGAGATTAGACACCTCGCCTATGAAAACTCAAAGGTGTACAAGGAAATGACTAAGGCATATCACGACAAGAAGATCATCTCTCGCCACTTTGAACCAAATGACCAGGTACTTCTGTATAACTCTTGTTTACAAATGTTTTCTGGAAAATTGCGTTCTCGTTGGTTAGGTCCCTTCACAATCAAAGAAGTCCGCCCACACGGTGCAGTCGTGCAGACTAATGTTGAAGGCTAGGAATTCACTATCAATGGACAGCAGGTGAAACACTATTGGGCAAAAGCCGCAATCCCAGATGGTCACATAATGCCTCTCGCTAAACCACCCAATGCCTGAACAATTACCATGTCAAGCTAATGACATTAAACAAGCTCTTGGTGGGAGGCAACCCACTGGTGAGTCTGTATATAAGTCTTCGCTTTCATATTTACTTTTGGTTTTGCATCTTGTGTCTTCACGTGAACCAGGTTCAGCCGAGCAGTATCGATCGACACCAGTCAGTATCGATCGATACCACATCCACGGAGAAGAAGAAACAACATAACACGAGTATCGATCGATACCACTTATGGTACTGGTCAATACCCGCCGCCCAGGTAAGTTCTTTTAAATACCATCGGGATCCATCGCTCGAAACCGATATTCTCTCCCAAAGTTTTCACAACTTCTTCGTTTCTTCACCGATTTGAGCGATTCCAACGCCTAATCTCATCGTATTTTCACCCTCATTCTCATTTTAGTATCCATTTTATCGATCTACAAGGTATGAAACTCTAAATCTCCCTTTTTCAATACGACACTAGGTTTGTGAAATTCGAATTTTGCCTCTTGTGCCTTTACTTTGTGAATGATTCTCACTTCCTGAGTAGTCTTAGAGGAATTTCGACACCCCCCATAGGTTTGAATGTGCTTACTTTGCAAGTTGAATTTTTGAGACTTTCGATCCCTTAAATTGTGAAGAACGGTTTGTGCATTTGATGTGGTATTCGAATTGGACGTATTATTGTTGCTTGCTGCTAGGGTATCGCATATTGTTATGGTGAAGGACTTAAGGATCATGGTGTAACTTGCTGTTTTTTTTGTCTTTGAATACAGATGGCACCCCAAAAGAAGCCTAGACACTCAGATGCTTCAAGCTCTAACCCACCAGGGCATGAGTATAGTCTCTAGGATCACGTCGAAGCCTTCGATGGATCATTTTGGCACGTGGGAGTTGTGATGGCTTGTCTCACCAACGACCGCTACAAGGTCATGAAAGGAGGTTACACCAACGACACTGGTCCTTTGAGTTTTCTAGTGGTTTACTCTAGTGACCTGCGAGCCGCACCACACACCACACCATCTCCTTCAGCACCCGCAGTTACATATAGGCCTCCCTGGCCAAAGCTAGAAGGGTAGAAGATCATCCCGAGACGAGCCTGGGCGGGCACGCCTAAGGAGGAGACGGAGAGCGATGCCTGCATCTACAGGCCCATTGCTGAAGAGTGGGACGAGTACGACACGTTGTTCTACAACGAATGGCAACATGTCGAAGTGGTACCTACGCGATTTATTGACCCTCATACGATGCGTCGTTTGGGCATTGACGTGGAGCTCTCTGACATGCACGACAAGATTGGCCTGGGGACACTGCACACGCGACAGTACGATCTCTACCCCGATCTTGTCTGCCAATTTCTTACGACTGCACGTTTCTATTACATGGACGCGCTGGAGGGCACTTTGACCTTTCTAATCTGGGGAGTACGCTATAGGCTACTGATCCCTGACCTCTACTACATCTACGGCTTTGACCGCGACCTCAGGCAGGTAGCTCTGCCTACTCAGTTCCACGATGTCCAGGTGTTTTGGGGGCATATCGGTCTTGGAGCCTATTACTCCAAGACCACCACGCAGATGGATGTTCGCCACTCCACTCTCCGCTGCATCGTTCGCATTTTGAGCAACACTCTCCTTTGCAAGATGTAGCCGAAAAAAGATGCAGATCTCTGAGCTGCTTCTCCTCTACAAGGCCATCCGTGACCTCATTCCGGAGGATCGATATGAGTGGCCCGAGTTGAACCTTGAGGTCCGCATGGGAGCCATCTTCGCGCATCATTTGGTCTCTCTAAAGATCAAGCCTTTCTCAGGACGCAACTACGCCACTACGCGAAAGACCGAGTCGGTGGGCAGCCTTCTCACTCCCATGTTCGAGCATATTGGCATCTCCACATCAGGATGTTCAATAGTCACAGCTCGCTCCCTTATGGATGAGCAGCATCTGCAACACATGCGTTGGCTGAAGCCAACACGGCGTTGGTGTCTTCCTACGACTGATGGCGAGTTCTTGGTGCAGCTCCCCAACAGAGCACTGACCACTATCGGCGGCAATGTTTCTCGGCTGCGATTCGAGCCTGACTCTAGCTTGCTCTCTGTTGCACCGGCCACACGCGTCCGCGCTGCGCCCTGCGCATCCCTTCTCTGACTTACACTGAGGATGCACCCATACTCGACCTTGCTGGAGGTCGATGGAGACAGCTACTTTTCAGAGGTACGTGGTGGAGAGCTTGCAGAGTATTTGGACCATTGTTTCTCGCTGCTGCTGCAAGTCTTCTGCGGATGCTTGTTCACCATCAGTACCTGGACCCTCCTCTCGCAGAGATCTCTCCGATGATGACCTCAGTTGATTAGGCTCTCTGCTTCCTATGGTTTCACGTTTCTTTTTCTTTTTCTTTTTCCTCTTATTTTTCTTTTCTTTTGAACTACTATGTTTCTTGTCAGCACTTTTATCTTATCTTGAACTTGTGGTTTTATGCGATATTGTTGCTTCTAACTTGGGTGCCAGTGATCTAACAGTGCTCACTCTAACATTTGGACCACATAGCACGAATTTTTGGCATCAATATCATGAAAAAGAGGTCTCTGTATTGATCAACATGCACTCGGTATCGATCGATACCACCCAGTGTCGGTCGATACCAACCATCACACACGGGTAACTTCTTTGCGCTTCATTAACCACTCAGTTCTTTTGGTTTCTTTTGCCATCTCTAGACTCGATAACACTGGGGACAATGTTGTTTAAGTCTGGTATAGGTAGATGCTGACATGGTTTTTATTTTTCTTAGAGTTATTTGTTTCTGTGTCAAAATTGCTTTATTGAGTCAAAAATTTCTAGGAGATTATGATCTTGCTTCTGTATCCATTGTCTTGACTTTGCTTCTGAGTATCCATTGTTACAGGACCAGTATTTCAGATCGGACTAATAAAAAATCTAAAGACTGACCAGTTAACTAGGGGACACTCATGTTTCCAGCAGAGTACATCAAAACCTGAGCCAAAATTTTTGCACTTCATCGATGTGGTTGGTGTTCATGGAGCTTGATTCCTCATTCATATCTGACAAAGAAAGGAACCCATCTATTTTAAAGTAATGGTATACCTCTTCCTCACTCTAAGTCCAAGAATTAAGCACGAAAAGATGATATGATTTTCTTCTAAGTGGAGGGTTAAGAAAAGTTCCAGTGATCCCATTATTTTGCTTCGAAGGAATGATCACACAAAGGTTGGAAGCGAGGTTAGGAAAATTTCCCGTGATACCACTATTCGTCTACGCCTTTGATACATAGAGAGAGGGGAAAAACCAGGGTTTTGGTGGTAAACACCATCAATACTCGCGTATCGAACCTCGATGTGTATGTGCACATAAAAAAGAAGAGCATGAAATGAAATAAGTCTAAGGGAGAGGAACTAAATACCAGAAAAGAAGAGAGTGAATTTTGGGTGATCCTTTTGTCATGATAATGTATGGGAAAGAGTCTAGAAGGTTCTTTAACATTGATCGCAGCGATGAAACCGACATTAATAGTTTTTATGGATAATGTTGTAAAATAATGTGTGAAGTCTAGGGAGCTTCAAATGTCTATGGAGAAGTACATGGTGGTTAGATTTGGAACTGGTGAAGTAATGAGAAGACATTAGGAAGAAGGGTCATTGCAGTGTTTCAAGAACAAGTAAGTCTCCGTGTTATCAAACCTCCTCAGCTGGTTTGGTTTTCTGTTAGCTTGAGGGCAAGCAAATGCTAAGTTTGGGGTCGTTGATATATCATGGTTTTTACCCGCTTTTAACCATGATATAAGTCCTTTTTATTGAATCTTTCTAGTATTTTTGGAGTCTTTTATGGATTTAGGTACGTTTGGAGCTAAATTGAATCTATTGAAGTTTTCTGGAGCATTTCAGAGTTGAACATGGATCAAGCATTTCGGGAGCCGATATGAAGCCTCAATATCAACCGACACCACCTAGTGTCGATCGATACTGACACTTGGAAGGAACGTGACTCGCTGCTTCTCTATCTATCGATACCACTTATGGTATCGTTCTATACCGACGTCCAAGGAATAGAACGCGATTCTCTACAAGTTTGAAGAATCTGCTCTTTGGCCCAAAAGACTTTATTATTTACAATTAAGCCCATAACGTGTTTTTAGGATATAATTACGTTTTTCAGCCACTTTTTAGGAGAGAACTGATACCCGGAGATAGAGATTTTGTAGCAGAGTTTTAGGAGAAGATTTAAAACCCTCTTTGTACTCTTTACTCTATTTCTTTAATGCAATCTATTTTATTCATGATGTTTGCTTCATTTTTCTTGTCTTATTAGATTCTTTGTTAAGTTTAGGGTTATTCAAAGGTGTTTGATGAATTGTTAGATTGAACCGAATTGTTAGGAAAAATCCATAGAGTTCTTCATCTAGACTTGTGGTTATTGCTTATTCTAGCTTCGCGACCTAGAATCTGATATTAGGTTGATTAATTGGCACGAAAGTGTGATTGATTTCCTGAACTAGTGTTGGGTGAGAAAAAGATCTATTCGAAAAGAAATTTGGTTTAGGATTTTGTGAACAATTGAGCCTGATCATTAATGCTTGTTTGAATTCATAGGATTTGCAAAGAAATTTGGAATTCTAGGTTTAGACATAGATAATCTTCGCAGCGAAAGTTGGTTGGTTTTATATTCGTGTTTCAAGTTCAAGAACGGTGCTGAATTATATTCCTGACAATCTGTTTGATCTGCAATTCTGATTTACCGGCGAATTCCCCTAGGCTTAGCGTTTTCCTCCATTGATCTTACAACCCGTTTTTAATCGTTTGTTATTTTTAATTAATTACATTGATTTTGCTTAGCTTAATTCATATTCTGAAATCTATTGAGTGTTATCTTGAGTCTTTGTGGTTCGACCCCTAATATACTGCAGCAACTGCTTTAGTACTTTTAGGGTATTATATTTGAGCATATCATGAGCCTCGAGTTTCCTAACAACCTCAAACATGACAACCTCAATTGTGTTGTCCACCCAAACGTTCCATTCTTGTTAATTTGTTGTTGTTTGGTGGTAACAAGGTGTCAGAACTGTAGCTATGTTTTTGCATAAACCTCGTGCCTACTGGAGATAGTATTGCTGATGAACGTAGAAACCACTCTTAGCACAAGGCTTCTAATCCGAGCCTGCTTCCAGGCCCAGAGACGTAAGTGCATGAACCAATGGTGGTTCTGAACTCGTCAGGGTTGTAGACAACGCCAACACGTGTCTATGTGCGTCTCTGGAACCCAAAGATGTCGCAGAGTTGGTGGATTGATAGCTTGAGATGATTGTCCTCCAATAAAGATGCTAATCCATCACGTGGGGCCATCTCAAGTCCTGTAGGGTTGTGTACCTCCACTGAAACTATAAAATCTCGTGCTGGCTTTGCGTAAAGATCCCAGGATTTGGTATGAAATATACCAAACCCTATCGACTCCAGCATTATTTTGACCTCCTCCTTAAGGTCCAACTCTTTTAAGATCCCGTTCTGAAGGAATCTCATGGGATGGAGTGTGCAGCTCTCCATCTGTTCTCCGCGGGCAATGTCAAAATCGTTCACTCTCTGTTATGAGTATCCATACTCCTTGGGTGTGAAGCCCTAGCTTGTCGCGAGTTCTCCCTCGTATTTTTGGAGCCATATCTGCAAAAGCAAAAAGAATCATGAATCCCGTCGAGATTTCACGAATTTTATAGAAACTTTTTAAAAACAGAAAACCTTCTAAAAAAATTTCTTGTAAATTATTAAAATAATTATAACATAATATGAAACTCCTAAAACTCTCTAAATGAATTAATATCAATTAAAATGAAAATTTCTTAATCTAGACAAAATAATACTCTAAATTCAAAATAAATCTAAATTAATTGAAACTAATCACTAGACTCATCAAATTATTCCTCTAAAATCATGAATAATTCAAGGTCAATCATCCTAATCATCATGCAAGTTCAAAAATTTAAAACCCACCACACATAATTTTTCAAATACTCCAAAATTTCATTCAAAACCCAACATTGCAAAATTTAACTACCAAATCAATTCTCTAGCAACCTAAGCATCATTCCTCAACATCCAAATGAACAAGCAAGGGAATAAAAAAACGGTTTGAAATCAAAAGAGATATGAGGTTTTGAAAATTTTGAGCTTTTAGGATAAAAATGGTGGTGGGATCGGGAGGAAGAAGAAGGGTGAGTGTGTAGGGCATCCAACCGGTTTAGTCCGGTCTAATTCGATTGAATTGATCGATTAACCGATTTTCGAAAACTTACCTGACACTAACTGATCGGTGTTGGCCAATAACCAATCGGTTGACGAGGTCTTCAGAACCGATCGGTGCAGGCATCTTATGCGTTTAGTAACTGACTCAAAAGCTTTCTAAGGCCAAAACATGAGACTCCAAATGTCACCATGTCTGCTTTCTTCTTCTTCTTCTTTTCTTTTGAAAAATAAAAACAAGAAAATTTAGTAGCAAATAAATTCAAAAACAAAGCAAGAAAATAAAACACTAGACAGAATTTTAACTACGGATCCAAAGGCACTCGTTATTGATCGCCGGCAATGGCGCCAAAATCTTTTTAAGTGTAAGTTTTATCCAAAATAAATACCGCAAGTATATAGTACATCGATATAATACTTAGGATCGAATCCACAAGGACCAAAAAACTACACTATGGAATGATAATTAAAACTTGGCTAGGGAAAATAAATTTAATTTTTGTTTTCTAATAACCTAATAAAATAAACGACCCAGTCTTCAGGCGAATTTGAATTGGTAAACAATACTCTTATCGCCACATATTACGCGAGAGATGAATGATCTCCTTTTCTCTATTCCTTCTTCTGAGGAAATACGTTTAGCACTTTTTGCTGTTAATCCAAAAAGGCCCCAGGCCCTGATGGTTTCTCGGCAAGTTTTTCCAGTCTTTTTAGAGTTCCCTTGGGAACGATCTAACAAAAGACATACAAGATTTCTTCCTCTCTGGGGTGTTTCCTGCTAGTCAGAACGCTACCAATATTAGACTAAACACCAAAAGGTACAAGTCCTTAGAAGGTATCGGACTACAGACCTATTGCTTTGTGTAATACTTAATACAAGATTGTAGCCAAAATACTCACCAAGAGATGTCAGTCTATTCTTCCGAGTTTAATCTCGGAAACTCAAACGGCCTTTGTCCCAGGACGTGCTATTGCGCATAATTTTCTTATTACGAATGAGACTCTACATTATCTACGAACATCTAAGGAGATAGTCTATGGCTTCATGGATGTAAAAAACTGATATGAGCAAAGCTTAAGATTGTATCAAGTGGGATTTCCTAAAAGCAGTTTTGGTGAGGCTAGAATTCCATAGTATATAGATAAATTGGATAATGCAGTATATTACTACTGTTTCATATGCTTTCATTGTCAATGGTGCCCCTTAAGGGCATGTGATTCCATCTAGAGGAATAAGACAAGGGGTCTCGTTATCTCTTTATCTATTTATTCTTTGTACGGAGATTCTTTCAGGACTTTGTCATAGGGCCCAGTAGGATGGCAAGCTCTCAGGTATAAGGGTTTCCCTTCATAGCCCAAGTGTTAGCCACCTTCTTTTTGTTGATATTACCTTTTTTCTTAAGACTAATCAGTTTAATTGTGAGACTTTGGTATCAGTCCTCAAGCAGTATGAGAAAGCTTCAAGCACCTTCAGAAATCTTTAATTACCTTTTCCTCTAAAACTCCTCATAGTAAAAAGGAGAAGGTCATGAGTATTCTGGGAATCACCACTGAAGGAGGTATAGGTAAATACCTTGGACTGCCTGAAAATTTTGGCTAGAAAAAACGAGATATTTTTGCATCTATTGTGGATAAGGTAAGACAGCGGTCCCTCTCCTAGACGTCAAAGTTCCTCTCACAGGCTGGAAAGCAAGTTCTATAGAAGGTGTTCCTCTCGGCAATGCCAACACACTCTATGTCTTGCTTCAAGCTGCCTATCTCGGTCTGTAAACAGCTTAATCATTACTTACTCAGTTTTGGTGGGACACTAAGACGGATGTAAGAAAAATGAGTTGGGTCTCTTGGAAGAAAATGACACTTCCTACTAATGCGGGAGGATTAGGCTTTCGTGACTTCAAAGCTTTTACTAATGCCCTTTTGGCAAAGCTTGGATGGATTCAGGCGCCTAACTCTTTGTTTACTAGAGTGCTTCTCGGGAAGTATTGTCATAATTCATCGTTTATGGAAGTTAAAAGCTCTTCTAATATTTCGCATGGGTGGCGAAGTATTCTCGCAGGTCGAGAGGTTTTAAAACTTGGACTAGGCTGGAGAGTGGGAGACGAGTCTCTTATAAATGTTTGGCGGAATCCTTGGCTCTCTGCGGATAGTCCAATGGCACCTATAGGTCCTTTTCCCTTTAATGAGGTGAACTTGATTGTGGCTAACCTAAAGATGTCGGATTCTAATAAGTGGGATTGGGCAAAAATAAGGTATATTATTCCTTAGTATGAGGATGCTATTCGCTTACTTCATTTGTGATTTTTAGGGGGCTTTGGTCTGGTTGCCAATCAAAAGAGGTTTGTATGCGACGAGGTCAGATTATGGGCTTTCAACAACAAAAGATTTGAACCAAGCTGACAAGAAATTTAATTGGCAAGGGCTTATTTGTAGAGCCAAAGCTCTACCTAAGATACGACAGCTCCTTTGGCGAATTGCTTGTTAACTCAAATCTGTAGTCCAGAGGAGTTATCTCGAGTAGCTCCTGCGTGAGATGTGGGGAGGATGAAACTATTCTCCATGCTTTGAGAGATTGTGTGTTCGCAAGAGAGGTGTGCGACTCAGCTTAATAAAGAATTGGCCTTATAGCACTAATCATTCCAGTTTGGGATTCATCACAGCTTCAAAGTGGTGCATTAACTTGCCTCCAATTAGGCTAGAATACCCCTCTTTCCTTGGATTTGTTGGGGTTTATGGACATCTAGGAATAAGCTGGTATTTGAAGAGACGTCCTTTTTTGCTTTAGAGGTAATATCTAAAGCTATAAATGATGCTAGGATGGGGAGTGCTGCACAAGAGACAAATAAAAGTGTTTCGTATACAAATTCTTTGGAAGGTATCAAAGGAATACACCACTTTGTTTGTTTTGTTGATGCTGCTTGGGACAACAACACTCGGAGATGTGGATTAGGATTGATTATCTGCTCAAACAGTAGTCAAGTTGAAGCTTCAGACATCTCTGAGAGTAGTTCAAGAGCTTTTGTGTGCTCAGCTCTAGATGCAGAAGCATGGGTGATTCAAGAAGCATTAACTGGTTTAAAAGAAAAACATTTTGAGAATGTTCAACTCTTTTTGGATTCTCTCGTTCTGGTTCAGTTGTTGAATGTTGAAGAGTCGCATAAATATATAACTATGAAAAAATTATTTATATGGAGTTTATTGCTCTCTGGCTTGGTGTGTTTACAACTGAGGATCGAGCCCCTTTTATATAGTTCTAGGGAGATAGAGAAAAATGTATAACTTCTGAAAGCGACAAAATAAAAACTTAGCAAAACTGCGCCAACCGATCGGTGCAAGGATGCAACCAGTCGGTTCTATAGGCTCGTCCAACTGATTGGTGCTGATAGCGACCGATCTGTTTGTGTCTCCGAACACTTCTTCCTTCTGGTCCATTCGAAGTCCATATGATCCTCTTGATACCCTGGAAGTCTATTTTATCTTTAAATCCCTTTTTTTGTTTTTAAGCTAATTTCTCATAAAAATGCAAAAAAGACTTAAAACTATCTAGTTGTAGGTAAAAAGACGAAATAATAGTTATAAAATGACCTAATAAAATCAGTAAAAACAGGGGTTAACAATTAGTATGGTAAAGAGTGCATAAAGATCGTAGATGGATAGAGGAAGGATTAAGAAAGAGGAAGAGGCTTTGTGTTAATGGATAGAAACTCCATGGATGTTTCCTGGAAAATATAGTGAGATTTCATGGAAAATGTTGCTAACGACAATATCACTGTCCCTATGTCCACCATCACTCACTTAATTCCTCGGAAGCCAAATAGTGATAAGGGAAGTATGACTATAAATTGTAAGAATTATTTTGGGGTCACACATATATAATTAATGTGTTAGGGTCATTATTTAAAGTAGTCAAAACTTATGTGGTCAATTTGGTTTAAAATAAAAGACTATGAGGCATAAGTGTTATGGAAATTTTATGTGTGGATACATTCAGTAATTTCTAATTTGATAAAGGGCCGAATTAGAAATTATTTCTATAAGAAATAGAAAGGTTATGGTCCCCTTGGCAAAGCTAATCAGAAATTCAAAAAACTCTCTCCATCCCATCAACAGAGACCTTCAGCTATTCTGGGTTCGTCGTGGAAGAGCCATAACCGAATTCAGATCATAAGCCATTGATCCAAAAGGTACGCTTCCGCTATTGTCATATTATTCAGAAACTGACATGAGATTGATTATGAAATCATAAGAAATATTAACAATTGGTATTAGAGTCATCATGTTCAGTTTCTGATTGATAATCAGGTTATTTTGTTCATTTTCGGATTTATTAATATGGCTGAAATTATATTGTTGAATCTGAATTTTTTGTTAAAATTTAGATGTTAAATCTGTATTTTGGGATCTGTGGTTGAATAGTTCTTTAAGATCTGTTTGATAAGCATGTGTAGATCTAGTTTTGATGTTTAATCTAGAGTAAAGCATGTTTAGATTTTTCATGAATTTTGGTTGATTTTGTTGTGAAAATTTGTTTGTTGTTCATAATGTTAATATTTTTCCGAAACTACAGAAATTTTTAGAAATATTTTGAACAATTTTTGGATCTGAGCAAATCAGTCAAGCGGCTCTCAAGTTTCATTTGTTGGTTTTGTTATTACTTATTAGGTTAAACGAAATCTTACTTGAAAAATAAGGGTTGGCGTCGTTTCTTTTTGGGTATGCATCGTTTTTTTTTTTTAAGATTTAGGCTTGCTGGCCCATTAAAAAAAATGGGCGATTTGGGCTTTAGCCCGCGGGCTCAATTAAGAAAGCAATGTGATATTTTGTTGCTGCTATCAGGATTCGAACCTGAGACGCGCTGGTCCATATCATTCTTCTTCAACCATTCTGCCAAGTTAACTTTCTTGCATCTGGATCCCCAAACATTAAATAAAAAAAATATAGTTTGAGCAAGAATAAATTCATAAATAAATTAGAGTTATTTTAATTAATAAATAAATTTTAAGGTTTTTAATTAATAAATAAATTTTACTGTACAAGTTTAATATTTGAAGTGGATTAATTGATGCAAGATGTCGCCAAAGTTATCTCTCTTGTAGCTGTTTTTCATGAATAATTTTAAATGATGTGTGTATGTATATTCATGCGAATACTAATTTAACCCAAAGGTAGGTTTGTATTTGGCCGAATTACATATATACCTGTGATGATGAGCATGTGACAATTATTAGGAATAACAATGTGAATGATAAATCGGTCCAAAGAAAGGTTTATCATTTATCATGCATTATTGTCAGTGTTTGATCTTTACAACAAGAGTATCACTAGCAATTAATAATATTGTCCAAAGACTTGTTATTAATGTTGCACTTGGTATCTTGAGATGGTTTGTACATTTTATTAATTATATTTGGTTACTAATAAAAGATTGTTCTCTTTTATTTTTCAGCAGATTTCACTGCAGTATCTGCAAACTTGGGTTCAATTCCAACACTTACTGGTTCCAACTACAATGATTTGAAAAGTAAAGTTAATATTGTCCTTGGGTGTATGGATTTTGACCTTGCGTTAAGGATTTAACAACCTACTTCTCCTACAGATACCAGCACTGCTGAGTATAAGGCGGTTTATGAGAAGTGAGAACGTTCTAATCGTATTAGTTTAATGATCATTATGGGCACCATTCCAGAAACCTTTAGAGGTGATGAGGAGATCAAATATCTCAAACACTTCCTTGATGAGATGGACTTGCGTTTTGCAAAAAGCGATAAGGCAGAAATAAGTATGCTTTTGTGTCGCTTTAGTACCATGAGGTATCACGACAAAGGAAACATAAGGGAGTACATTTTGGAAATGTCCAACATTGTTTTAAAACTTAAGGGTCGCAAGACTAAGCTTCCAGAAGAAGTGCTCATATTTTTTGTCTTGAACTCTCTTCCTTCTAGTTTCAATCAGTTGAAATCCAGTTACAACACACAGAAAGTGCTCGTATGGCTTACACCTCTAAGGGTCAGGGCAAAAGAAGAAAATTAGAAGTTGTTAAGAATGATGCTGCTAAAGGTCCAAATCAAAAGAAGCAGACTAAGGTTGACGATACTTGCTTCTTTTGTAAGAAAGTTGGACACATGAAGAAGGACTGCCAAAAGTACCACGCTTGGCGTGAAAAGAAAGGTATGTGCCTTGCTATGGTCTGTTTTGAAGTGAACTTAGTTGAAGTACCCATAAACACTTGGTGGTTAGATTCCGGTGCAACTTCTAACATCAGTGTTTCATTGCAGGGTTGCCTGAGCTACCGAAAACCAACTGATGCTGAAAGACGCATTCATGTGGCTAATGGATTTCCGGTGGATGTGGAGGCAATTGCGCATTTTAGATTGTTATTTAGTACTGGTTATTTTCTGGATTTGAAAGACACTTTTGTTGCACCGTCATTTAGACGGAATTTGGTTTTTGGTTCTTATTTAGACAGATCTGGTTATTCTTGTCTTACTGAGAATGGAAAAGCTACTTTGTCTTTAAATTCAGTTTTAATTGGAACTGGTACACTCTTGAATAATCAGAGTCTTTATATGCTAGACATTATAGCTTCTCATCATGAAAGTTTAAGTGTTGAATCAAGGGGTACAAAACGTAAGTTTGAAAATGCAAGTTCAGGAACTCTGTGGCACAAACGCTTAGGTCATATCTATAGAAATAGAATTGTGCAACTTGTGTCTGATGGTATTTTGAGTTTTGTTGATTTCATAAATTGTGAAGTCTGTGTAGATTGCATTAAAGGAAAACAGACTAAGAATAAGAGATTGGGTGCATATAGAGCTACAGAAGTTCTTGAGTTGATACATAGAGACATTTGTGAACCTTTCCCTACGGCATCATGGAATGGTCAACAATACTTTATATCATTCATAGACGATTACTCTTGATATGCATACATGTTTCTTATTCATGAAAAGTCAGAGTCTTTGGACGTGTTTAAGAAATTTAATGCTGAAGTTGAGAATCATCTCGACCTAATGATAAAGTTTTTCAGATCTTATCGTGGTGGTGAATATTACGGTCGGTATGACGGTTCAGGTGAACAACGTCCAGGACTATTTGCCAGATATCTAGAGGAGTGTGGAATTGTTCCACAATATATCATGCCTTGGTCTCCTTTCATGAATGGTGTGTCAGATAGACGTAATCGCATTCTTAAGGATATGGTAAGGAGTATGATATGTCACTCAACCTTACCTGAATCACTCTGGGGAGAGGCACTAAAGACTGCAGCATACATTCTTAATCGAGTACCAACTAAGGCAACTGCAAAAACACCTTATGAGCTTTGGACTGGTAGAAAACCAAGTCTAAAGCATTTTCACATATGGGGATATTCAGCTGAAGCTAGGCCTTACAAGCCATTTGAGAAAAAAGTTAGACTCCAGAACTGTGAGCAGTTACTTTATTAGTTATTCTAAACGATCTCGGGGGTATAAGTTTTATGATCCCACACAAAAGAATATTTTCGAGATGGGAACAGCTACGTTCTTAATTTGAGGATGTTGAATTTGGGGGGAGAAATGAAGTTAGAGACGTCATCTTTGAGGAAGAATCGGGTTCAGTTTCTAAACCGATTCATATAGCTGCTTTTGATGAAGCAAATTTTGAACCTCAAGTTGATATTGAAGTTCTTCCTCCAAATAAAGATGACGATAATATCGATCATGAAAGTCAAATTCAGAACCCTCAAGAACTAGTGCAACAAGAACAAGTGCCTTTACAGCGATCCACTAGAGAAATAAGAAGTGCTATTCTGGATGATTACATAGTATTTCTTATGGAACAAGAGGAAAATCAAACCCAATTGGAAGATGATCCTATCAACTTCCATGCGGCCATGGGTGGTTCCAATTCAGATAAGTGAGTCGAAGCTACTAAAGAAGAGTATCAGTCAATGCTAGACAATAAGGTTTGGGACATTGTCCAATTACCAGAAAGAATGAAACATATTGGTTGCAAATGGATATTTAAGACTAAAATGGATTCAAATGGTAATGTGGAAAGGTATAAGGCTCGTCTAGTAGCTAAAGGCTATACTCAAAAAGAAGGGATTAACTACAAAGAAACCTTTTCTCCAGTCTCATCAAAAGATTTTTTTAGGATAATCATGGCCCTTGTTGCGCACTATGATTATGAGCTTCATCAGATGGATGTTAAGACAATGTTTCTCAATGGATACATTGATGAGACGATTTATATGGAGCAACCAGAAAACTTTGTATTAGGTGATTCAAAGAATATGGTGTGCAAATTAAATAAATCCATCTATGGGCTAAAACAAGCTTCTCGTCAATGGTACCATAAATTTCATGAGGTAATCATCTCATTTGGTTTTGAGGTGAATTTAGTCGAAGATTGTGTGTATCACAAGTTCAGTGGAAGTTAGTGCATTTTCTTGGTTTTGTATGTCGATGACATACTACTAGCCACTAACGATATGAGCATGTTACATGAGACCAAAATTTTCCTTCAAGGGTAAATTTGAAATGAAAGATCTTGGTGAAGCATCTTTTGTATTAGGAATTCAGATTCACCGAGATCGAACTCGTGGGATTCTAGGATTGTCTCAAAAGAGCTATATCGATAAAGTACTCAAGAGATTTGGCATGCAGGATTGCAAACCAGGTGATACCCCAGTCGCTAAAGGAGACAAATTTTGTCTTGATCAGTGCCCTAAAGGAAATTTAGAAATTCAGGAGATGCAAAAGATTCCTTATGCATCGGCTGTAGGGAGTCTAATGTATGCTCAAGTTTGTACGAGTCCAGATTTAGCGTACATTGTTAGAGTTTTGGGCAGATACTTAAGTAATACAGGTTTGGACCATTAGAAAGCAGCCAAAAGGGTCATGAGATATCTGAAGAGAACAAAAGACTATATGCTCACATATCAGAGATCAGATAACTTGGAGATCATTGGATATTCTAATTCTGATTATGTTGGATGTAAAGATAGTCGAAAGTCTACATCATGTTTTGTTTTTCTGTTGGCCGATGGAGCTATTTCTTGGTGTAGTGTGAAACAATCACTTGTAGCTTCCTCCACAATGGCAGCAGAATTTGTAGCAGTTTTTGAGGCATCCAATCATGGACTTTGGTTAAAGAATTTTGTCACTGGGCTGTGAATTCTTAAGAGAGAATTGAAAGACCACTAAATATATACTGTGATAATAAATCAGCTGTTATGTACTCCAACAAAAATAGTAGCGCGACAAAGTCCAAGTTTATTGATATTAAGTTCCTCGTTGTTCAAGAAAGGGTACAAAGTGGAGAGATTTCCATAGAACACTTAGGGACAAACTCTATGATAGCAGATCCTCTTACAAAAAGTATTCCACTAAAGGTCTTTCTTGAGCATACTGCTCGAATGGGTGTTTCAATGTTTGAGGATCATTTGGTTTAGTGGGAGTTTTCATTTGGTTTTGGATTTTATGTTTAAGTTGTGTTTATGCACAATTATTTTCTGATCAGGAATAAAGTTTCTTTTGGTTTACTCTTTGTACAATAAAGTTAAAGGATCTCAATAAGGTAGGACCAATTGAGAACGACATGTATTGATCACTTTTCATATGATTTTCATGCCACACTTTTCATAATTGATCTATGTCATTTGATTATATTGATTTCAGTGACCATGGAAGGTTTCGTTATTTTTTTATTATAATGAAGACCTCTGTGATCCTATGTTTATATAGTCAATGGACGAGATTGTTTATGCTCTGATATATAATGTCATTTTTGAACTCATAAAGTCTATCACATTTTCAGAATACATATGTGACCCAGTGGGAGATTGTAAGAATTATTTTGGGGTCACACATATATAATTAATATGCTAGGGTCAATATTTAAAGTAGTCAAAACTTATGTGGTCAATTTGATTTAAAATAAAAGACTATGGGGCATAAGTGTTATGGAAATTTTATGTGTGGATACATTCAATAATTTCTAATTTGATAAAGGGTCGAATTAGAAATTATTTCTATCGTAAATAGAAAGGTTATAGTCCCATGGCAAAGCTAATCAGAAATTCAGAAAACTCTCTGCATCCCATCAACAGAGACCTTCAACTATTTTGGGTTCATCGTGGAAGAGCCATTACCGTCGGATCATAAACCATGGATTCAAAAGATACGCTTCCGCTATTGCCATATTATTCAGAAACTGAGATTGATTACGAAATCATAAGAAATATTAACATAAATCACACGATTATCATCTCAAACAACACCTTACGTCCACACATTCTTTTTTTTTCTCTCTCGTAATAATAATGATAGAACAAAAGAGCTCATATTATTCAATCATAAAGAGTGCTGCTCTCTATAATACTTTAACATCAACAAGATTCTGTTCTTAAGAATATGTTCAGTTTAAAACATCAGCAAGATTCAAGCTTCACATCATTTCTCACAAACTATTGACATCATTGAAGCTATCAATCTCAATAATAGCGATCCATGTGTAGATATTCAATCGTGTACATTAGATCATATAACAAGGGTTTTTCAAGGAAAAAACCAACAAGATTCAAACTTGATATGATTTCATAAGAGAATTTTCCATTTTATGTGCAAAAGTCAACAATCGGAAACAAGAAATTTCTGGGATTGGAACATTGAACTTGCAATATCATCAACTTCCCCCAATGATACTGTCCAGCAAAGATTCACATGCATCTTCAAGCAAGTCCAGTACCTGTGAAAGATACCGTAGACAAGTCACAGATCAAGATTCTAGTTTCCAAGTGAGTTTTGTCCTAACAAAACAGATTAAACAGTAAAATTCTCAAATAGGAAGTCTCTTGGGAGTGACAAAGGCATGCCATTATAAAGTCTTAAACCAAATCAACCGTTTTGAAAGACAACTTAGCTGAATTTTTATAGGTAGCATCTGTCTAAACCAAATTTAATATTCACATACAGCTTCTCCAACCTCTAATAGTAATTACCTTCTCAAAACCTTGAGCTCCACCATAATATGGATCAGGAACAAACTTGTCATTGTGTTTCTTGCAATACGAACACATTAGCTTAACCTGAAAATACAATGAAAATCGCCTAAAAAGAGTTCCAAAGTCCAGCCAACAACAACAAACACTAACGGTACCTTTTCATCTGCATCGGGCGGGAAATTCCCTCTGGCTTTCCACACATTATAAGCCTTCAATATATCCGCTGCAAACATCAACATTCATATTCATATTTATTCCAATTCTCCATAACTAATCAGATCTCAACTTGCAAATCCCTTGTCCTAGGCTGAAACCCATTTCCATAAATATTGATATAACCACACAATTCCTGTAAAATATGGAATAGTTACTCTTTCTTTAACCTTTGTTCTGCTCATCCATTGCAAGAATGAGATCAAATTCCCTGAAATCAGATGCCTTAATCGGTCTGGATAATGATGTTATCTCAATCCCACGACGTTTCGCAGCACTTCTCATTCTTGGATCCGCCATATTTCCCTATTAAAAGAACAGTCTCACAAATCAAAACTGAATCAGAAACCTAAAATTTCGAAGTCTCCACTGCTCCTTACTCCCACCTAATTACATCCACCAAAACCCTAATCCATTATCAAAGCTTTCTACATCTGAAAGCATCATTTACTAATTGTTCACATCAACCATCACTCTTATTACACAACCCTAAAATTAGATTACTTGTTTTGTGTTCTTCTCTTTGATTTCAAAAAGCAAAAGAATCGGAACAGAGTGATTACTATACCTCGTGATAATCGATGGTTCCAGCGGAATCAATGTTGAAATTGGAATCGAGGCCTCTCTTCTTCACAATATCTCTAAAGACACCTTCAGCTGCTGGGCTCCGACAAATGTTTCCAAGACAAACAAAAAGAACAGAGAAAGGTTTGGTTTCGCTGCTCTGCGTCGGAGTCTCCATTGAAGATGATGCAAAGCACCTAAGGGAATGAGAAATTATGGGTTTTGCTCGAAAACTCGAAACGAGATTCGGGTTTTTATTATCAGATGCGAAATGAGAAGGAAGAGAGCGTGTATAGTGGCAAAATGGTAAATAGGAAGGGATAGTTGGGGAAGTTATGAGGTTGGGACAGCAGTATTGTAATGGCGCCATCACCATTCCCTGAAAAGTTGGAGATTTTGATATACTGTACCACGACTTCTCTCTTCTTACTCTTTTTCCGTAATAAGCAGAGGAATAGAGGGGTAGTATTGGGAATATAATTTGGATATTTTAGAATGTAACATTGGTTTTGATGCCTAATCGAAAGAGAAGTTACTTTCTACTTGGTGCATACAGAGATGGGGCGAAAATGCATAGCCCTAGTATTGGCCTGTAGAGAGCATGCGTACCCTAAATTTCAATAATGTTGTTAAGGAAAAACTTTCTGTATTCAGTAACAGATCGAATCAATGTTCCTAAAACACGAATTCAATCCTCACCTTGCTAGAATCTTGAAGAAGAACAATTTTAACATAGATGAGCTCAAACCCAGATTCAAAGAAGAAGAAGAAGAAGAAGAAGATTACAAATGAGTTTTTCTATTCTGTTATTCGAGAGAGAGTTCGCAGCCTCCTCTTATTTGACTCTCGTGCCATATACTTCTTCTTTGTTTCCTGTAACAAATCATCCCTGTTTGCAGAACCTTGACCTCAAGGTTCAAAAGAAGGAAACTTCTGTTGAATATCAAATAAGAATTCCCAAGTTGCTTCATCTTCACTCTCATTTGTCCATTGAATTAGAACCTTAGTAGCTGCCTTCCCTTGGCGATTAACCATCTTACGTTCAAGAATTCTGACTGGTTCCTTCACTAATACATCCTGAATAATAGTGGGTAAGTGAGTAGAAGTGTGAACATTACCCACAAGAATCTTCAATTGAGAAACATGGAACACCGGATGGATTTGTGAATGTGCAGGAAGCTCTAAACGATAAGCTACTGATCCACATATGTCCACAATCTTGTAAGGGCCAAAGTACTTTGGAGCTAGCTTGTTATTAGACCGAGCTACCACTGATTTTTGTCGATAAGGTTGTAACTTGACATAGACAAAATCACCAATCTCGAAGTGTCTGTCAGTTCGATGTTGATCAGCAAACTGTTGCATTCTGTGTTGTGCCCTTGACAAGTGAAACTTCAACAGCAAGATCATCTGCCCCATTCTTGTAACGATCGAGCCACTACAGCCACCTTTGACTCCCCAGGAAGATATGGTAAGTGCACCGGAGGAGCTTGACCGTAAACTGCCTCGAAAGGACTCATTTGTGTAGCTGAATGAAATGTTGTGTTGTACCAATACTCAGCTAATGCCAACCACTTACTCCACAATTCAGGCCTTTCACAACACATACATCTCAAATATGTTTCAACACATCTGTTCACCACTTCAGTTTGTCCATCACTTTGTGGGTGATAGGCACTTGAAAGTTGTAAAGAGACCCCTTGCATCTTGAAGAACTTCTTCCAGAATGTACTCATAAATACCACATCTCTATTACTGACTATTGATCTTGGGCATCCATGCAATTTAAAAATATTATCCAAGAATGCTTGTGCTACTGTTAAAGCTGTATAGGGATGATACAAAGCAATGAAGTGAGCTGCTTTACTTAACCTGTCCACTATCACCAATATCACTGATTTTCCAAATGAATCTGGCAACCCTTCAATAAAGTCCATTGAGACATCATTCTATATTGCTTCAGGAATGGGTAAAGGCTGAAGTAGTCCTGGGGAAGCTGCAGTGTCATATTTGCATTTTTGACATATTGTACATCCCCTAATAAAAGTTTGTACTTCTTTATACATATCTTTCCAGTAAAATAATGCCTTAACTCGTTGGTGCGTAGCATCTCTCCCAGAATGTCCCCCAATACCAGTACAGTGCAACCATTGCAAAATAGTATTTCTAAGTGTAACACTCTTTGGCACTACTATCTTGCTTTTCCTTCTCAATACACCTTGACCTTATGAATAATGTTTTTTACCATCAGGCTTCTTTTTCAACTCTTCTATTATTCCCTTAATCATTGTATCTGTTTCATATTAACTTTGAATTTCCTGCATCAAATCACACTCCACAACAGATAAAGCCATATGTAATATCTCAGAACCCTCCACTCTTGATAAAGCATCTGCAGCCAAATTTTCCTTACCCTGCTTATACTGAATTTCGTAATCAAATTCCAGTAGCTTTGGGAGCCATTGTTGTTGAATAGGCGTGTTAAGACGCTGCTCCAACAAGTATTTGAGGCTTCTTTGATCTGTTTTAATAATGAAATGGCTTGGAAGCAGATAATGGCGCCATTTTTGTACAGCAAACACTACAACCAGCAGCTCCTTCTCATAGATGGATAAATGAAGTTGTTTCCCTTTCAATTGTCTACTGATGTAAGCTATAGGGTGCCCTTCTTGCATCAATACTGCTCCAATACCATGTCCACATGCATCTATTTCAACAACAAAAATCTTATCAAATAGAGGTAATGCCAAAACCGGAGTTCCACATAAGGCTTTCTTCAATTCTTCAAACGCCTTCTGAGCATTCTGTGACCAAACAAAAGCATCCTTCTTAGTCAGAGCTGTTAATGGACCAGCAATTATACCAAAACTCTTGACAAATCTTCGGTAGTAATTAGCTAATCCCAAGAAACCTCTCAGCTGCTTGATATTAGTAGGTACTGGCCAATCAACCACAACTTTAACCTTGTTAGGATCAGTGGAGATACCTGTTGCATCAATGAAATGTCCCAAGTATTCCACCTTACTAGTTGCAAACTCACACTTACTTCCCTTAGCAAACAATTGATGCTGCCTCATTAATTCCAGAACTCTTCTAAGGTGCTCCACATGTTCTTCTAAAGAAGAGCTATATACCAAAATGTCATCAAAGAAGATTAGCACAAACTTCCTCAGAAAACATTTAAAAACAGAGTTCATCAAACTCTGAAAAGTAGCAGGGGCATTAGTGAGCCCAAAGGGCATTACTAAATACTCATAATGCCCATTGTGTGTCTTAAAAGCAGTTTTATGAATGTCCTCATCATCCATTCTGACTTGATGGTACCCTGCCCTGAGATCAATCTTAGAGTACACCTTAGACCCACCCAATTCATCCATCATATCTTCAATAAGAGGGATTGGAAACATGTCCTTCACTGTCATTCCATTTAATCCTCTATAATCCACACATAATCGTCAACTACCATCTTTTTTCTTTACTAACACCACAGGTGAAGCAAAGGGACTAGAGCTAGGCTGTATAGTTCCACTATTCAACATTTCTTCCATCATCCTATCAATTTCATTCTTCTGGTGTAAGGCATACATGTAAGGTCTTTGATTAACCGGATTTGCACCCTCCAGCAATGGAATCTTGTGATTATGGTTTTTTCTGTAAGGTGGCAGTTCACTTGGTTCTGCAAAGATATCCGTGAACTCCTCTAGCAATCCGCTTACTGCCGACTCCTTCTTACTGTCCTGAACTTTGGCTTTTAATGAACATATCATCCCTTCATCAACCTCAGGAACCAGATGTGCGTAAATCATCGCAATTTGAGCCTCTTGTTCCCTGATTTTGTTAAGCTTATGTGCTTTAACTTCTCTAACAGATCCTTGCTGCATACCATGCAATAATATTTTCTTTTTTTCCATCATGAAACTCATTTCTAGCTTCCTGAAATCCCATGTTATCGGTCCCAATGTTTCTAGCCATTGTATTCCCAACACCATATCACAGCCCCCAAGTGGAATAAGCATAACATTTGCTTGAAATGAAACAGAATGAAAAGTCCACTCAAATTGATCAATTTTACCCTCTACAACCAACTTACCACCATCTGCCACAGAAACTTTGGCCATTCCTGTTGATGTAATTGGACAGCCTAACTTCTTAGCAACTCTAGGATCCATAAAATTATGAGTAGAACCAGAATCAATCAATATGAACAATGTTCTTTTAGAATGGATTCCCTGTACTCTCATGGTTTTATAGTCAGAAATACCTGAAACAGCATTCAATGAAATCTGTGGTAAATTCTTCTCTTCCTCTGATTCAACATTTTGAGTCTCTACTTCCTCTACTTCTTCATCCAACTCCATCATGAAAAGCTGGGTTTTCTTATGCTTCATGTAATGCTCCGGTGTATATTTCTCATCACAGAAGTAGCATAAACCCTTTGCCCTTCTATCACTCATCTCTTCTTGTGACAAAAAAAGGTCTAGGTTTATTACTAACGACCTTGTTCTGCACTTGCTTCTGTGAATTAATGAGTTTGTGATCCTTCTCCACTGGTATAGGCAATAATCCTTTGCTAAAATTGTTAGAGTGATTGGCAAACCCTTTCCTCGGGTGAGCCTTTTCATATAGACGTCCCAACAAGAAGCATTGTCTCACAGTGTGAGGCTGAAACATACGGATATGCATCTGTGTATCAGTACGTAGCCCTGCCAAGTAAGAACTAACCAAATATTCCTCAGGTAAGTTCACTCTCATCCTAACCAATTCAAACTGCTCATGATATTCCAATATACTTCATGTCTCCTGCAACTGTTTAAGATCTGCTATAGGATCATCAAGAATCTCTGCAAAACGCTCATGTAACAACAGCTTAAAAGTCTTCCAATCTCTCAACAACGACATACCATACTCCGTCTGACATAAAGATCTATGCCAAGCAGAGGCAGATCCATCAAAATGAATTGAAGATAGCTTGACTTTTAACTCATCTGGAGTATGATCTAACGAGAAAAACTGTTCAACCTTAAACAACCAATCCATCACCCTATCACCATCAAATCTTGGAAAGTCCAGCTTAGCTAAGCGAGTAACTCCAGAATAGTTCGAGTTCATACCGTTTCTTGAAGTACGATTGGATTCTTGAGTTGGAACTACTTCATCCGGTAACACCGACGCCGATGGACTCGATCTATTAACCACTGGAGGCTCCGATGATGTTTGATTCACCTTATCAGCTATCAGACGAATGACTTCAAATATATCGGCTATATTCTTGTCGATTTTCTGATTTTGCTCCTTCAGAGCTTGATCCAATCGAGATCCGAGTGCTTCCTCTGCCTCCCGTACTACTGCCTCTTTCAGAGTTGCTTGGGCTCTTGTTTTCGCCATAGAAGTTGAGTTCCAAGGTTCGAATTGAGCTCTGATACCTTTGTTAAGGAAAAACTTTGTGTATTCAGTAACAGATCGAATCAATGTTCCTAAAACACGAATTCAATCCTCACCTTGCTAGAATCTTGAAGAAGAACAATTCTAACATAGATGAGTTCAAACCCAGATTCAAAGAAGAAGAAGAAGAAGATTACAAATGAGTTTTTCTATTCTGTTATTCGAGAGAGAGTTCGCAGCCTCCTCTTATTTGGTAAAGTATCGATCTAACAACTTTGCCATCCAATCCTCTTCTTCCACGTGCCCTCCCACTTGCTACTTCCACACGTGACTCTCGTGCCATATACTTCTTCTTTGTTTCCTGTAACAAATGTTGTCTTCGGAGCAAGCTCTTCGTACATATATGTGGGAATGCTTCTCTGTCTCTATTACAACTCTGAAGAGACTAACGTTTCATTAGGGTATACATGTCGAATGATACTCCAAAACTTGTCTACTTGGAATATACTGAAGTCTTCGCCTACAAGTATCCAAAGGTGAATTTTGATTCGCTTGTTGAAGCCAAAATCGATCTTGTTGAAGGTGAGATTTAGAGACGAGGCAGATGCTTTAGAATTAGAGATTTAGAGGACCAATTCATTGAAGGTAATGAGGAGAACATTATGGTCGGTAATGCAACAGATTTTATTGTGGGAATTTGCAATGTTCAGACCCTCTTTTTATCTGCCAACCAACTCGAGTTTGTGCTGTAAACTCATGTTTCTCAGTTTTGAGTTAATGAATTGCAATTTAGTGATGGTGATTTAGCTGATAAGGAAATGGTTTTTGTTTCAGGTACTCACGTTTTGCTGCAAATCAATACCAGTATTCAACCAACAAGCTGAATCATTTAACTATTTATCAACAGTAACTCAGAAGTTGGATGGGAATCATTACTATGGCTGCTCAAGATCTGTCCAAATCTACACACTCTCGTCTTCCAAATTCCAAGTATGAAACAACCCCTTTTAAAGCATCATGTAAGTTACATGATGTAAATACACACAAATAGTGCAACTAAACGTTGAAACCTTTCCTCTTTATGCTTCAGGAAATTCTCCATACAGCTACGAATAGATGCGGAGATGTGTGTTTGTGCAAATCTCAAGAGGAAGACGTTCACACTTGCCTATCATCAAGCCTGGTGAAGGTAATAAAGATAAGATATTAACCAATGATGAAAACATAGAGAAGCAAATAGTGCAGGTCAAGAACTTTTTGAACTTTTTGTCAAGAACTTTTTGAACTTTTTGAAGCAAATAGTGCCACATCTTGAACAACTGGTTTTATACTATGAGTCATCTTTTGACAAAGACATGATAGTGTCAACGCAACTTCAGGTGCAAGGTCCATCTTATCTCTGGTAACCTCAGCGTATCATCTACTTTGCCCAGTTCGGTGTCTGAAATGGGGTCCTCTTCTTTAAAGAAAACATTTCTGGTTTCTTAAGTCTCTTATGAACGAACCACTCTTGACTTTTTTGGTTATATCAAAGCCATATATGGATGCGAAAACAAGTTCTGTATATTTATTTGCTTATAGATCTTTTTATTTTAATCAAATGTACTTCGGTCCTTCCTTCTTTTGGTTAGCATCATAGTTTTCAAAAATATGTTTTCATTCTTCATGTTTTGGTCAACTTTCATGATTTGTTTGTTTCAGTTCTTATGTGGTGTTGTGGATTCTATGACAAGTTAGGTCTCATGTTTCAGTTCTTTGTTGATGGATGAATGACAACTGAGTTACTTATTGAGCTTATGGTAGGATTGTACAGTTGTATAGAATATTACATAGATTCAAATCAATGTTTTTAAAACCGGACCGACAACTGAACCACATAAGATAAACCTGACTGGAGCGGGTTTGATTACATTTTTAGAAAACCATATTTAATATTAGTGTTTTTATACTTATAAAATTTAACAAAGCTAATTGAATAAATGTAATATCATTTAAATCAAATAATCAAACCATGTCTTTAAATAAGTATGAATGAAATCTCAAAGAAAACGTAACTCTATCAATGATAAAAGAAACGATTCACGTTAAAAAAACCCTATTTCATGTCAGAAAAAATGCAAAAATAAAAGGGCTTATTTCTTTGAGTACCACATTTTGGAAAGTTTCTTTCCATTTCTATAATAAGACTATAATCTTTCCCCCAATACCACTTTTTTGTGGTATGATTTGACAAATTAGACAAATATGCCATGCGTTTGTGTGTGTGAGAAGGTTTGTGTGAGAAAGTTTGTGTGTGAGAAAGAGAGAAAAAAGGTTGTTAATATGGAAGCATTAATTGGAGAGAGAAAGAGAGAGAGAAAGAGAGAGAGAAAGAAAAGAAAAAAAATGAAGGAATTAAAAGTGTGTGAAAAGAGAGAGGAAAGAAATCGAAAAGTATGAGAAAAGTTGTTATCGTTCGATTAATATTATTGCACATGACTCAAGAGAAACATACAACATTCACGTGAGTTCTTTGGTGGACAAGTTTCTCCCTCTCTTATTTGGTGGACACATATTCCTAAAAAACATTTGGTGGACAAGTCTACGAAGTATTTGGTGGATAAGTTTTCTAGATAGATAGCATTTCCAAACGTATAGATTGAAAGTTGTATTTGGTGTTGAACAAGTCTACAAAGCATTTGGTGGACAAGTTGTTCGGATATCAAACATTTTCGAACGAGTAGATCAAACGTAGTATTTAGGGGACAAGTTTGTCGGTTAAGCATTTGGTGGACATGTTTTTCGAATAGACATTTGTGGACAAGAATTGTTGTCCATGTTATATTTTTTTTAGAAAAATGTCTATAAAATAAAAATGTTTGTAAAGAAAGAACAATGAGAGATGAAAGAGAAAGAAAAGAGAGAAGAAAAAGAGAAGAGAAAATGTGAAAAAGGGAGAAAGAGAGGAAAAAAATATAAAAATTATAATTAATTATAATTAGAGAGGGTTGTTTGGTCATTGACTTTATAAATTGTAGTATAAGAAAAAATGTTTTAATATTGTGGTATAAGAAGAATGATGTTTTTGAGAAAGTGATATTAGAGATAATAATTTTTTATTTTATTTTATTTTAATCTGACCCAATAAAAATCACGTGAAACATATTTATGGTTTTTCTATTTATATTAAAGTTGTGGACAAAACAAAATTATTTGTAAACATATGGACAAAAATAATCGTGGACCAAATATTATCGGCAACATCTGCTTTGAACATCAAAAATTTGTGCGTGGACAACATTTTTTAAAAGTTGATAAAGGCGTGGACAAAACTTAACTATGTTATCAGATTAAAATCACAAAAATAGACAAGATTATAAAAAAAAACAAAATATAAAGACAATCAACAAAGATCTCGTCAATAAAGACAAGATTATAAAAAAAATTACGAGAGAAATCAGTTTGGAAAACAAAATGAATACATAAGAAAGGAGAAACTAAAGAAGAAAAAGAAAACGAATAATAGTCGTGGACAAGTTTCCTACAAGTAATAATTGTCGACCACTTGTGGACCAGTTGTGGACAAGTTATCCACCAAATATCTTTTCATTATGTTGTTTCGACAGTGGACAACAATTCATATTCACCAAATATCTTCTCAATTTGTTGTTTTGATCGTGAACAATTCTTGTCCACCCAAAAATTTTCGAAATCTATTGTTTCGAATTTTTGTCTATATTTTGAGTAAAATTTGTCCACGTGCAAGTTATAATAGAAGGTTGTCCACCAAGATTTGATAAACAACACCATATATAACATTTTATGTAGATATTATATTTTCTGTATATGATAAAGTCGGGGACAATCATACTATTAATAAAACTAATATATTCAACGTGGACGTAAAAACATCTCGTGGACGAAAGTAATTATGAGAATCATCACTGCATAATAGTTATTCGTGGACAAAAACAAAATCTATAGTGGACAAAAATAATTGTTTGTGGACATAAATTGACGGTGGTGGCAGAGGAGAAGGTGACAATGATGATGCATAAAATGACGATGTAGAAGAGAAGACGACATAGATATTGCAAAGCTGAAAGATCTCATCATACATGAAACAAACTCTAGATCTTAATAACTCTTGCGATATTTGGGATTGACCTTAGATTACCTTTTGAATCTAGTTAGATTGTTTTTATTTTTCAAGCAACACATGACTCTTTTTTTTCTCTAGCATCTGTGTCGAAGGTAGCTGAGAAAAAAACTGAAGAAAAAAAGAGATGAAAACATCAAAAAGAAAGAGAGAGGATGAAGAAAAGAAATAGATGATTCAAGAGAAAGAAATAAAAAGAGAGAGATAAAGTGAGAGGGAGAGAAAAAGAGAGAAGAAAATGAAATAGATGATTAGATGGTTTGAAAGAGAGAAGAAAAGAGAAAGATAGAGATGAGGGCATATTTGTCCTTTTACTTGTGCATTGTGGTAGAATAGATAAGGTTATAGTAAAGTAGTAGAATCAGAAAGGTGTTTTTGGAATTGTGGTATTTGTCATAATTTACTCAAAATAAAATATAAGGAAAACGGTTTTGATTTAAGAGAAATAGAATGTTGGGAGATCAAGTTCCAACCCCATGAAGATTTTAGGATTGGGTTTAAAACCACACAAACTTTCACTATTTTTCTAAAACCATACGAAGTTTAGAAACAGAGTCTAAATCCACATCCAGTTTGCAGACGAGTATAGAACTACATGGACGTTAACTATCACTAATTTTAGTAATTTCTGTTAATTCTAACTAAAACGGTAACTATAATTAGTTTAAACCAGACCCAAAACTGTGAGTCAGGAAATTAAAACAAACCAGAAACAATGAACAAGGAAATTAAAACAAACTAGAATTATAACGAACCCAAAAATTGTAAACGAACCCTAGCCCCCAAATCCTCAAAGTCAAGATCAAAAATATTTGTGAGTGCTTTAAGGAATTGGATTTGTGGTGCATGATTTATATATGGAAAAATAATTATAAAGAGACGACCATCAATTCTTTTGCTTATTATCTAAAAGGTGGCTTTTTACCGGTGAGAACGACAAAAAAAAAAAAAAATTATTGGTGATAATAGGTGAATTTGATCGGGCATGTAGAAAAAAAGTTGAATACATAAAATAGTAAACACATAACTTGAATTGAATTAAAAGTAACTGCCTCTGTTTGAACATCTACCATCCAAAAGCAAACACAAAACTTGAAACATCAACACCTTCAAACGTATATAATAAATCTAAACAGAGCTTTTGATGAGAAAATTCAATCTTTATTTAAAAACTACTTCAAGCTGGAAAAAAAAAACAGGGTGTCGGCTTCTACTCTCCATTTGCATAGGCTGACTTTGAGAAGGTTCCATTTGAGGAGCTTGATACAGTAGTAAAATAAATCATTTGGTAATGACAGAAAACATAAAATTAACTAGCTACACAACAAAACCAAAATTTAAGCATCTAATAAACACAAAAACACCAAATCATAACCATTAACTAAATCCAGCAGCTTACGATACTAACATGTCAAGTTCTCTTTTCACATAAACGAGAGTTGTGGCCAGCTTGACCACATGTCTTGCAATGCATTGTGCGCTTGCTAAGTTTCAGATTTTTCTTCAGTGGGGACTCCTAAACTCTCTTGTTGCTTGACTTCTTCTTCTTTGAAGGAGACTCATTAACTCCTTTTATCCTTTGCTTCTTCTTTTTTTTCTTTTTCCGTCCGATTTGTGGTGGTTCTGGTGGTTCACTCACCAAAAAGGAAGATCCTCAAATCTAAAAACGAGCACCACTTAGTGGAATAATAGAAGAGGCAAGAGTGTCTCTCCAACGAGAAGTAAGAAACCAATCAGAAACAAATCATCATGATCAAGACTCTAATCCAATATTATCCCATATGCATGCTCACATGGAATCCATTTCCTTCTCTTTTGCTTTGACGATGGCGATGTTGAATGATTCAGTTGAGTTGTTGTCAACTTCTTCGATCACAACAATTTCTAATCTTGTAAAAAGCAAGACACCAATTCCTTGGGTTTGAATTCATCACATCTGAATAAACACCTATATCATAAGCTTTCAACTTATCTATTTTTTCTTCATACACTGTCTCACTGTAATTCCACGCCAAGGTCCAAATCAATGGTTTCATCTCTGTTTTTTCCATTTTAGCTTTCCAGTTCCCTTAAATGTGTCTTACACACATTCGATGCTCGATTCTTGGTATCGAATGTTGATCAAACCCTACAAAATAACAAAAAAATATGTCATAAAACAGATGAAACGAAACCAGTCACAAGGACCAAATCAAAATTATCAAATTACCTTTCGACGATCTGAATTTATTATAAACCCATCACCATCTCCAAAAATAAATCAGATTTGAGCATCCTAACAAACCACAACCAATTATTTGTGTCTTCTTTTTGTACTACAGCCCATGATATTGGATAGATTTTGTTTCTTCCGTCACGACCAACGGCAACCAATATCTGACCTTTGGTTCTACCTTTCAGGAAACATGCATCAATCCCAATAATTGGTCTACAAGTATGTCTCCATGATCTTCGGAGAGTATCAAAACACACATAAGACCTATCGAACATCTCTTCACCATTTGGACCTAGAACAATTTCAACTTTAACAGTAGATCCCGGGTTTGCATCCTAAATCTCTTTGCCATAGTCTCTGATATGTGAAAATTGTGCATCATACTCTTTCTCAATCCAGTTCAATGCTTTAAGTCTTGCTGCTTGATATTGATTCCTTGTCGAAACGAGCTTCCATTGCTCCTTAATTTTCTCTTGCATTTGTTTAGGCATCAAGTCATGATTTTTTTTTAACTTGTCGATCAAGAGTCTTGCAATAACTGGAACCTTCAACATCTCACATTTCCCATTTGGAATACAAGAATGCGTCCCGATAAAGACCTTAACTTCCCACTTAGTTTTTGCTTAATTCATAGATCAATAGATTCGCCAAGGACATCCACCTCCCATACACAACTAAATCCAAGCTTTGTTCCATCCCACCGAGATTGCTTTATATTTTTTCCATACTTCAGAGCATAGTCCAAGAGAACCTCTTTAAACACAGTACCACTATAAAACACTTGCCAGTATTCGAGAATTCCATCTCCTCGCCTTCTTACACGATTTTGCTCCCTATCTTCTACTACCATATTATCATCTTCATATTCATTTTCACTATCGTGATACACATCGTGACGAACATGATCTTCATCCACAAAGTGAGCAACATTATCTTCAATTTTGAATTCAAACCCCTCCATGTCATCCTCATGAGGATTAGTATCACTGCAAGCAACACATAGTTACATCAGAAACAGTGAGTAGAAATTAACACAGACAATTAATCCGATGACCTTGCATTCCGTTTCCAGTTTCTAATTCTAAGAATCTATATAATTGGTTGACAATAATATGCAGTTAAGCAAACTGATCTCATACGGAAAATACAAACCAGATTCTAAGAAAGCAGAGAAAAACGTGATGATTTGTTGAAGCTTCTTAAAACATTAATAAATCATACGCTTTGAAACCTCTAAATCATACGCTGAAAAAAAAAAAACAGGCATATCGATCTCATAAAAAAACAGAAATTGATATCATCTTAGACTAAATTATGCATATATCTACATACCACATTGCAGATTCTCTCCACTCTCTTCTAAGTAGACGTTCTTTATGTTTTTCTCCTTTTTAAATTCTAATTGGGGTTTGGTTTTAGTTAATCAAATTCGGTTTTGTTTTTAATTTCTGATTTACCTAAACTTTTTCTGGTTCACAGTTTCGAGTTTGGTTTAAAGTAATTGTAGTTATGGTTTTGGTTAGAATTTAACAAAAAATAGTGATAGTTAACGTCCATGAGGTTCTAGACTTGTTTGCAAACTAAGTATAGATTTAGAATCTGTTTCTAAATCTTCAGGGGGTTGGAGCTTGATCTCCCTAGTAAGTTTGATGTTTCATAATTAAACTTGGATTAAACGGTTTAATTGATTCGCCAGTTTTTGATTTTTTTGGCGTTTCAATGCGGTTTTTAACCGGTTTAACTACCCCTCGATTTTAATGTCAACCCAAGCCGGTGATACATCTAATTTGTGGTTTAACCCGGTTGAACCGCAGTCTGGTCCGGTTTGAAAAAACATCGAGTAAAATAGAGTGGTTTTTTTATAGTTTCTGAAGAATAGAGTTAGAACAAAAAAACCCAGGCCCATGGTTTGCAACATATCATAGCCCATTGAGTTCACAATACCAAATTGTACACCATCCTTGTCCTTGGAGCCTTGGTGAAATAATGTTCAAAAGACAGTGATTACTGATTAGGTATTTTTATTATTTGTTGCACAAAAAATAAAGGTATTTATATATATATTGTACCATACGAATAAAATACTTATAATCACAACTGAAATAGAATCAAACACATATACGTATATGTCGTTATCTTTATCCCGTAGGGGCCTAGATTTATATGTCTCTTTGTTTCTCTCTTTTGAAACAAATGAAAGAAAAAGATCTTTAAAAATCATGAAGAAATCCAAAAATCCTCTCAAATAATTCCCTAATTATTGCCTACTTACATAAACAAAACATATTAATAGAATAGTGTATCATCTCCTCTTCATCAATATATAAATTGCTTTTAAAATAACAAATACGTTAAATTACAAAACGAGTCATGTCTAAACCCTTGAATTACAACTTATGCCATCGTCTTTGTAATCTTCTTTGATTCTATTTTTTCTCATCCCAAAAAGGCAAAATCTCACAGTTACTTCTCTCTCTCTCTCTTCTTCTTCTTCTTCTCTCTCTTCTCTTCTCTCTCTCGTCGTCATTCTTGAGTAGATCGGAAAATGGAGCCATGGATAGACGATTTAGCCGATGATTTACAGAGTGTTAGCTTTACATCAGCCGGAACCACCGTGAATCGAAGCACAAGCTCAGGTTCTCGCTCCTCCTCCTCCGCCGCAGCTTTAACTCCAGCACCATCAGCTCACGGTTCATTCTCTTCCTCGAAACTACCTCCTTCTCTCCGATCATCTCTCTCACTCTCCGATCTCAGATTCCGTCTCCGTCTCGGTTCCGGCGACATCGGTTCAGTTTTCTTAGCCGAGTTCAAATCCCTAACCGCAGTAACAGAAACCACCGCCATTAAATTACCTCTGTTAGCAGCAAAGGTTATGGATAAAAAGGAACTCGCGAGCCGGAGCAAAGAAGGTAGAGCGAAGACGGAGAGAGAGATACTCGAATCTCTTGATCATCCTTTTCTTCCGATGCTTTACGCCGCCATTGATTCGCCGAAATGGCTCTGTTTGTTAACGGAGTTTTGTCCCGGCGGTGACCTTCATGTTCTCCGTCAAAAACAAACTTATAAACGTTTCCATGAATCCGCCGTCAGGTAACAGTTTCCGTTAAGTAATTTTATTTTTAAATATTCAGTATATAAATAAATATATATATTTTTGAAATTTTTGGGAAGTAATAATTATGAAGAAGTGAATAATATAAAAGCTGATGAAATCAGGGGAAGTGGGACTACTCGTCCAGCTGGCGAATTGTCTCGTAGTTAACATACATAACAGAATTAATGGCACCGTTAATTAATCACTAGATTATTGCCTTTTAACGGTAATTATATCTTAATTATAATAATCTTTAGATATACAGTATAAAGTAAAAATCACACAAACGAGATTTAATTTCCGTTATTTCGTCGGAAATTTTGGCAGTTTTCAATATTTCGTAATGAATTTTGCAGATTTGTTGTTGAAATATGTTTTTATTGATTGATGTGCTCGATAGTGTATATTTTTAGACTAGACTATAAAAGTCTATTTACGCCACACAAAAGAGGGACTAGAAAGTGTATTTTTAATTAAAACCATAGAGTGGCCGTTTATTTATAATATATAGTTTTTTAATGGCAATTATAGACTAATTATATCATAGGCCCGTTAAGTTTGTTACTTGTAATAATTATCCTAGTGAAAATCACACACAATCAGGTTTTATTTCCGTAATTACGTCAGAAATTTTGGCAAGTTTAACCAACGTTAGTTTATATATTTGCAATTGTAAAATGTTATTTATTGATTGATGTGCTCAATAATGCTTTTTTTTATAAACTAGGAAAAGTCTATTTACGCCACACAAAAAAGGGACTAGAAAGTGTATTTTAGAGTGACCAATTTAATAATATACTGTATAGTTTTTATTTTATTTAATGTAAGCAGATGTACGCACGATTAACAAAGTGTGTGCATCTTACTTACATGTGTGCGTATATCGTAGGGCACGCATGAATATAATTAAGTAGTTGCAATCTGGTGCGATGCTTAAAATATATAATAAAAAAGTCAAAACGAGTGGGGTTTGACTTTGTATTCGTAACAAATCACTTAAGGACACGTGTAAGTTTATAGTGGAACCCAGGTAATTTAATTAAATCACGTAGCATGCCATGGAAGGGAAAAAACATTTTGTAATTGGGCATGTGGTTACAGTACAAACAAGCACATCCCAGCTAAGCTGGTTCCTCGTATCAATATTTACAATACTACCATTCCCTTTTAATACCGGTGGTTATTATTAATTATTTTTTGTCCAATGATCTTAATGAGTTGGTCCTACAATTAAGAGGAAATTGTGGAAAATTATGAAATTTATTAAACTGTTTTGAAAAGTAGTTGTGGCTTAGATTTGAAACGATGGTATTGCTGTTTGGTAGTAGATGAAGTTATCATTGTTAGTTGAGGTTAACCACTTATTACCCATTTATGGACCAATTTTGTATCACGTGATAATACTAGAAAACCGGATCTTGTTGTTCTTGGTAGATGTTAAATCTAATTTATTTTGTGTTCTTAAGTTACTGTCAGATGACATATAGTAGTTTACACGTTAACAATTTTACAAGTGAAGTCAAGGTGATGACCAGTTAAGTTACAACTATAGGACTTTATACATTTCTTTTGTAACTGAGTTCTACAAGGTTTCTTCTTTGGTGTTAAAGTAAAATGAGTGAGAATTGGGACCAAAACATGTAGTCCAATCTTTTATCATGACTATAGGGATTCCTTAATAGATATCTATTTTTTAAGGTTGTCCTACAAGAAAATAAAGGTCCCATTTCTCTCCATTAGTTGCATTCCTCATATAGAATGGTTATTTACTTTGAAGGAAAAAGCATCCTTTGAACTCAATTAGATTCTGGTTTTTCTTCAAATGATATAGAGAACAATGGCTCTACGGAAATACATATATGAACCGAATAAGTTTCGGGTTTTTTCTTTTGTGTGAACTTGTTCTTAAAATTCGTCTGTTGTACACTATGACTCTGTTTTGTGTGGAGTATGTTTGTTGATTGTGGACCCGTGAAGACAAAAAGGGTCGGATAGAGGAATCTTGGGTAATGTTTTAGCACCAGAACTCTCTATTAGACAAAAGAGTTCGTTAAGCCAACCAACCTTGTAGGTCCACTTTTGTTCCTTGTGTATAGTGACATCAAACCCAAAACATCATCTTCTTGTCCCCAAATCCAACAAATGCTTTTTGTCACAATACCTAAAATTGTAACCTAAAATGCCAAACAAACTCTTGTTAAATTATTGCAAACTCAATTATTCGTTTTGTCCTTACTACCATGTTTTCTTCTCTTTGTCCCTTCTTTTCAGATTACTAATCAACATCTCTTTACTATTTTCCAGATTCTATGTATCGGAAGTGATCGTGGCCATTGAATATCTTCACATGTTGGGGATTGTTTACCGCGATTTAAAGCCTGAGAACGTGCTGGTTCGATCAGATGGTCACATCATGCTAACTGATTTTGATCTCTCCTTAAAATGTGACGAATCAACTTCTACACCACAGATAGTGCTGAACCGGAACAATCCTCCTAACGGCTCGTCTGACCAGAACGAGAACCAAGGTATCGACCACCATCAAACCACATCGTCCTCGTGCATGATCCCTAACTGTATCGTCCCTGCTGTCTCCTGCTTCCACCCGAGAATCCGAAAGCGCAAGAAGAAATCCGATCACCGTAACAATGGTCCTGAGCTTGTGGCCGAGCCTGTGGACGTTCGGTCCATGTCCTTCGTTGGGACGCATGAGTACTTGGCTCCTGAGATTGTTTCAGGTATTCTTCAAATCTACATCATTCAGTCATTCTCATCTCCCCTGTTTTTGTCATTTAAGATCATACCAAATCATATCTACAAAATATTTGCATAACGAAAGAACTTAAAAGTTGAAAACAAAAATCTCCAAATCCTTTAAAAAGTATACCCAAGCTTCCCTCACCATTAAAACTAGGGTGTGTGCAATCCTGTATTTGGTTTTGTTTAGTTTGATGAGATTTTAGTTTCTATTTGGATTTGGATTCTAAGAAACTACATATTCCATTTGAATGATCTTCATGTAAAACGTTTTGATTTCTAGGAAAGTTAATACAATTCTTAAAAACAAAAGATATAAAAAGCATTTTCATGTAACTTATCGATATGAAATCCTAGCATGAAACGTAAAATGTGGATGCCAGGAGAAGGGCATGGGAGTGCGGTGGACTGGTGGACATTGGGGATATTCATGTTCGAGCTATTCTACGGAACGACACCATTCAAAGGGATGGACCACGAGCTAACCCTTGCCAATATCGTGGCTCGAGCCCTCGAATTCCCAAAAGAGCCAACAATTCCAAGCGCGGCCAAGGATCTGATCTCGCAGCTACTGGCCAAGGACCCAAGCCGACGTTTGGGGTCATCTCTGGGTGCAACGGCCGTGAAACGCCACCCATTTTTCCAAGGAGTGAATTGGGCATTGCTCATGTGTACTCGTCCTCCTTTTCTTCCTCCGCCTTTTCGCAAAGACCTTTTATCCGATGACATTTGTCCTGAAACCCATGTCGACTATTATTAATATCTTAAGTAGCACTACGTACGTAATTAATCAATTTTCTTCGCTATAATTATATCTAAGAAACAACATCAGCCTAATACTAGTATAGTTGCATTTCATGAAATAAAAACTTGGCACAAATACATTTGATAAAAGTTTTACACAGTTGCACTTCATGAAACAAAAACTGGAAAACTTAGTACAAATGCATTTAGTAGAAGTTTTTTTTTTTTTTTGTCAACTTACAAAGTTTAGATACTAGTATTTGTCATAATAATTTTGACACATTAATGGAAACCAGGACATGCATGTAACACGTTATTGTGTCAACCATTAAATTCAACCTAAAATGTATATTGTTGGAAAAAATTGATACCAAAACAAGAAAATTTAAGTTTTTCGAAAACTATTATGTTATATATGATGCTTTTGATGTTTGTTTGTTTCATTTGTTTTTTTTTCAAGTCTTTAGACCAGAATTTATACTTATTTTATATTTAACGACCATATAAATTCTACAGTAATTTTTTGTTATTGGTTAAATTAAGTAGTGATTTCTTAATTTTCACCTTTTGAACCAAATAAACTTATTAAGTAGAATAAAGTCAGTATTATAGAGAAATAAAAAAAGCTAGATAAATTATTATTTAATGTCAGCTGCAACCTGCAAGCCTGCAAAAACCCCAAAACAGCAATGTAAGAAACACAAATCCACAACTAATGCAAATAAAAAACCAAAGTGCAATTGCACTTGGCGACAAGAATAGTAAAAAGAATATACACGACTACACCTAATATGCATTTCAGTCATTCATTGTTTATTGAGAGTCTGGTACAACTAAATGATTTCCACATTTTTGCACCAAATGCGCTTTCCTCAAAAAAAATAATTATTGATGTCTTTCTGATACTACGGCTATTTGAATTCGGACACGCAATTTTTTACTAATTGTTTCCAATGGATTTGGACAGATAAATGACGTAATTGAATGAAGACCCACGTGCCTCATTCATGACATAGAAGTAACTCCACGTGCATGGCTTTATTGTAATTGTACTTTTGGCTTATCCTAAAACTTTACAAACCAATCATTGATTCTACACCAATTCGACCGTCATGGGTAGGCCAAAGTCATGGGTTCTCTCGAGTTCATATATTAGTAGCTGCCGGTTTCGAACAAGTGCAGAAGAAAATAATATTCAAATAAATAATTTTGCAAAGAAAACCACACTTTTACACAAATTTCTATCTTTTTTTGGTCAACTGAAAATATATTACTAATCATAAATAGTTATAACAATTTACAACAGAAAGCTTCTCTTTAGTTAATCCTACTATACTCTCCTTTGATAATAACAAAGGGTCTACCCAAAAAGAATATGTTCAATTCCGATCTAAACTAACACGAAACCACATCATAGAACATGAAAAACCCTTTCATCAGCAAAGATTCCATTAAGCCATGAAGGGTGTCCCGAAGCAACATACGACTGCAACCTCAAATCACTTGTTACACTTTGCGCAATGAAATTGGCTCCTCTATTAGATGTCAAAGTTTCTCCAAAAATTTTCAAGTCCCTGAAAGACCAAAGAGCTTGTTTAGTTTCTGCAGCTTCAAAACTAAAGGAAGGCCATGCTTTTGGTCTCAAAATCACCCCCACAAGCACATTGTCCTGCAATGCAAAGACCACTTTGTTGATCTTGTAGCTCTTCATACTCTCTGCAGCCCATAAGAATCCTTTAAGAGACGCTTCTCTTTTGCTTTCAATGTTTAAAAAGGCTGTTCTGCTATGAAGTAATACCAAACCCATCTGATCTCTTAAGACCCAAGCACAACCTATCAGCTTGTTTCTTTTTGACTACGATATTCCTATGTTACATTTGAACCATTCATTTGGGGGAGGTTTCCAAAATCTACTAGCATTATGAGTATGAGCATTTACCTCCTTTTGACCCAATTTAGTATTTCCTTCTTCTCCTTCCTCAAATTTTTGAGCCTCTGACCATTCCAGCCAGTCCTCCATTATTTTTTGAACTGTTTCCATGGGTGAAAAAGATACACCTTCAAATGCAAAGAGGTTTATGTTTTTCCAAATCCTCCATAGGATCCAGGGAAAATATGATTTAACCTCATCTGGCCACCTGCTATTTCTTATATTCAACATAAGATAATGAATATTAGAATATACAGATCCATTATGAAATCCAAACTCTGGAGAAGGAACTCCTGCCAAAGCCCAAATTTGCCTTGCAATAGAGCAGACAAATAAGACGTGATTGATGTTCTCTTCCTCCATTCCACAAAGCTGACATCTCTCATCAGAAATCATACCTCTATCTTTTAAAGTCATTGCCACTGGCAAAGCTCCACTTAGTATTTTCCACAAAAAAACTTTAATCTTCGGGTCAGTTTTAATGGACCACACCTTATACTTTAGTTCATTTATAAAAGGCTGAACATTCATCTCTTGTCTGGTTTTGGATTGATTGAGCTGAGCTGCCATAGTGTACGTAGATTTAACTGAAAAGTCTCCACTTTTCGTATGATTCCAACAAAAGAAATCCTCCTTGTCAACCACTGGTTTGATTTTTTTTATTCTGAGTATATCTCCCGGTAAAAAGTTGTCTTCAAGTTTTTGAGGGTCCCAGTTTCTTCTTCTTCTTCTATTAATAAGATTAGCCACTCTCAGGTCTGGATTAAAGAAAGAGTTTTTTTCTCCATGGTGCTCTTTTTCCTTCATCTTCTATCCATGGATCTAACCATACTCTCATGGAGTTTCCATTTCCAACTTTTTTGGATATTCCTTGGACTAGTAAATCTCTCCCATGTAGAATACTTCTCCATCCAAAAGATGGTCTAGTTCCCAGATTTGCCTCCAAAAAGCTTGAACAAGGATAATACCTACTCTTTAAGATTCTTGCTACCAAACTGTCAGGGTGTTGAATGATCCTCCATGCCTGTTTGGCTAACAAAGCTTGGTTAAAGGTAGGAATGTCTCTGAAACCTAAGCCTCCTTCTTCTTTTGTCAGACATAATTTATCCCAACTTAGCCAATGAATTTTTTTGAATGTTCAGCTGAACTCCACCAAAAATCAGCCATGACACTAGCCAAGTTATCACAACACGTCTTTGGCAATCTGAAACAGGACATGACAAACACTGGCATGGCTAAAGCCACAGACTTTAGCAAAATTTCTTTGCCCCCTTGAGATAAGCTTTTTGAATACCATCCAGATAGCTTTTCCTTTAGTTTATCTCTGATGTAACCCAAAAGTTCTATCTTAGAACCACTAAAACATTCTGGCATTCCTAGATAAGAACCTGCACCTCCCTCTTTATAAATTCCAAAACTGTTCTGAATGGTGCTTTTTGTCAGTAAGTTAACCTTATCACCAAAAGTTATTGAAGACTTACTAAGGTTGATTGCTTGCCCAGAAACAGCTCCATACCTATTCAGAATGGTCTCTAGTATCTGACTTTGATCCTAAGATGCTTTACACATAAAAAGGCTGTCGTCAGCAAATAGTAGGTGATTCACTTCTGGTCCATCCACACTTAGTCTGATTCCATTCAGCCTACCCATTCTTTGAGCCTGATTAAGCAAGTGTGTAAGCCCTTCTGTACATAATACAAATAGAAAAGGTGACAGGGGATCTCCCTGCCTAATGCCTCTTTGAGGAGTGATTAAACCGTAAGGTTTGTCATTTATCAACACTAAGTATGTCACCGTAGAAATGCATACCATTACCCATTCTATCCATCTCTCATGAAATCCCATAGCCTTCAACAAAGATCTTAAGTAACTCCATTCAACTCTATCGTAAGCTTTCGACATGTCTGATTTGACAGCCATAAAAGATGAAGAAACAGAAGGAAGTACCTTGAGGTTGTGAACTAACTCATCTGCCACCATAATATTATCAGTTATCAATCTTTCAGAAACAAATGCAGATTGATTTGATGATACAATCAAGGGAAGAAAAGGTTGTAATCTCTTCACCAGTACCTTTGAGACTATCTTGTACAGGACAGAGCAAAGACTGATGGGCCTTAAATCAGTCATGACTGTTGGGTGGCCCACCTTTGGCAACAGACAGAGATGGGTGTAATTCCATTCCTTAGGAAAAACTCCAAGCTCAAAGAAAAGCTGCACCTCTTTAGTAACCTGCTTTCCAACTATATCCCAGTATTGATGAAAAAATAATGCAGACATGCCATCAGCTCCAGGAGCACTAGACGCTTTAATAGAGAAAGCAGCTTCCTTGATTTCCTCTTCAGACACTGAAACAGTTAAGACGCTATTCATATCATCAATGACTCTAGGATTGAAATCAAAGAACCACTCATGAAAACTGTCAGGATTAGAAGATTTGAATAGCTTTTCAAAGTAGGCTGAAGCAATCTCTCCTTTCATAGCTTCTGATTTCTGAAAAACTCCATTGCCATCTCTTAAGGTTTCCAATCGATTTCTTACCCTTTTACTCCTCACTGCATTGTGGAAGACCTTTGAATTTCTATTCCCAGATTTTAACCACGTCATCCTGCTTCTATGTTGCCAATACTCCTCTTCTTTCCTGTAAGCAGAAGCTAGTTCTCTTTTCAATATATGCACCTGTTGCAAATTAGGCCATACTTCTGATTGTACTTTTTCTAAAGCAACTTCCACTTGAGATATTTTATCTCTGGCATTTACATTGTTTCTTTTTTTCCATAAACTTAAAGCCTTTCTGCAGTTTCTTAATCTCTGAGATACTAAGTAACCAGATCTATCACCAATAGTATTCCAAGCCCGAGCAATAGCCGATGTAATTTCAGGTTTATGCAGAAACCTCCTATCGAAACGAAATTGTCCTCTGTATGAGTCTTGAGAAGACATGAAGCTCAGTAGAACTGGTCTATGATCAGACCCCCTTACGTCCAAGAAAGCTTGATTTGAAGCTGGAAAATGAAAAAAACCACTCTTTATTCCCAAAAGCTCTATCAAGTCGACTTTGCACCCAATGTTCTCCTCTTTTCCCAGCCCATGTAAAACCATTGCCACTACTAGGTAATTCTGACATGGCACATGTATCAATCAATTCTGCAAAAGGCTTGAAATAGATATCGTTTCTTCTCTGGCCACCTAACTTCTCTCCATTGTGTAAAATAGCATTGAAGTCACCTATCATACACCACCTATCTTTTCTGCCTACTGTCAAATGACATAACATATCCCACACCTTATTCCTTTTACTACTATCAGGATCTCCATAAACACAGGACAGAAAAAAATTTGAAGCTCCAAACTGCACTTGAACATCAATCAGATTTTGTCCCCAAAAAGAAAGTCTAACTGTACACTATTCTTCCAAAAAATTGCTAAACCTCCACATTTTCCTACATGCTCTATTTTGAACATCCTATCATAACCCAAAAGGACTTGTAAATCTATAATATCATTCCTTCCTTGCATAGTTTCCATTAAGAACAGAATCTCAGGAAAATACCTTTTACGTATTTCCTTGAGATGGGGAATTGTCAAGTCATGGGACCGTCCCAATCCTTGACAATTCCAGCTGCATATACTCATTAAGCTTTTGGCGATCCCTCCCTTGGGATCGCCTCGTTTGGATTTAGCTTTGAAAATTTAGCAGTGCTATATCCAATATCTTCTGCTACTCTTTTCTCCTTCTCACCAGCCTTCAAAACCATCTTTAATTTCTGATTACCCTCTATAGAAACAACTTCCTTAGGTTTCAACACCCTTGTAGATTTAGAAGGTCGTTTCCTAGCCCTCACCTTTTTCAAATTTGTCCCGGAAGATCCAGCATCAAAGAAACCAGATTTAAACCCCGTCGAACAAGTTTGAAAAGGTTGAGCTGAAGGTGAAAAGCTACTATGTTCCTCCAACTGTTGAAGATGCATATGAGAATCTAACCATAAACTTCCTTTTCCTGATTCCATTGCTGCTGCCAATAGTTTTGGCTCTTTATCAACTGCCTCTCTTTTTTCATAAGAAGAATCTTCATTCTCATAATTAAAGACCAATCCTTTGCCTTTATTCACATCTAGATGAAGAATTGGAATGGGTTCCAATTGCAAAACAGATTTATTTGCAATAGGGTCTTTCTCTACTTCCTTAATCGATGCTTGGACTCTCTCACATCTAATCTTCCTTTCTTCATCATTTGCAACTCTAAGATATTGACGCATTTGTTCCAATACCTCGTGAGCAATTCTAGCTCTTCTTGTCACTGGGTCAATACCCACTTGGTCTTCAGATAGAACCCCATAGAGAGGATCATTCTCTTTTAGAACCAACTGCTTCTCTGGAATTTTTCCTTTAGCAACCCGCCCGTCTTTCCTTTTGAGTAGAAATAGTGGACAAGAATCTCGTTCATGAGTTAAGCGATGACACTCATAACATCTTTTCTGCACCCTTTCATATTCAAAATTGACCGAGGTATTTCCACCTTTGGGAAGATTGACCACTTTAGATCTTCGTAGAGGCCTTGAAACATCAAATAGCACTTTAATCCTCACATACTCTTCTAATTGTGGCTTTTCTGGATCGAAAGCTACCTCAATTACCTGTCCTATGATTTCTCCCAAGGCCGTGATAGCCTTAGTTGTGTAATAGTTCACTGGGAGTTTCCAGATTTGTACCCACAAAGGTATGAATTGAAGATAGTTCTCTGGAACATCCTCATACCATCGATCGATAACCAAAGCCCATTCGTTATAAGTGTGCACTCCTTTATCCAAAACTTCTTCAAGATCATGCTCTGATTTGAAGATGAATTGGAATTTCTCTTTAGATAATGCAACTCCTCTAACTCTTCCAACTTTCTGCCACTTCCTGGGCATATCTCTTAATAGATTCTTCATGGGTTGGTGCTCTGGATTCAAAACTCTTCCTATCAGACTTAAAGCGTTCCTCTCACAACAATCGAATTCTGGCAAATCTAGCATATTGAAAGGAACATCCTCTTCTTCAAGTGACATCGCCATGAGGGCTTTATCCATCGCCGAAGACATGCTTGAATTAAACGGTGGACACTCAAAAAGATAAGAATTTTATCTCCACTCGACGAACAAACACAGAACGTCAAACAAATTCTCAGATTTGGGGAAAAATCACTTTAATTAGGTCTAAAGTGGATGACACGACAAAAGAGAAATATGTTATTCCACACTAAAGTTCTAATCTCCACTAGATGAAAGACTCTAGCTCAGATAGAAGGTCTTAAAGCCCAAATAAGGGAAGCTTGTGGAGTATACTTTTCAGTCTAAAGATTCCATTTTTAGCTTTAAATATTACTTTTTAGTTCAAGCTATGTATAAACAACTACACATTTGTCAAAATAGAGTTAACTGATGCAAAGCAATGCCACGAAATATCTACTTGTTCCGCTCTTTGTTTAAGGTCACCAAGAACTTGAAGCCAGTAATAATTCAATAGTCTCTAACTCAAAGACTCCCCACCTTACCTAACCTTGCTTTTGTTTACCTAGAACTTCGAGAATATATCAATGAAAAAGTTCCATATATAACGAACATATTGTAGTTAGAAATAATAAATTTACAGGAATGGTCGAGTCTTTGCTTCTAAATTAAAATTTCGTTGAAAATAAATAATTTACATTTTAATATGTAATAATAGAAAAAAAATAGAAAAATAGTAGATGAGGCCAAATATGTTAAAAAAAAATAGAAAAATCAATATAGTTATTTTTTAATAATTTAGTTAAAGTCAATGCTCACAACATGATCGGTCGGCTCCATGAACACGTAGCAAACATAAAAAGAGAAACAAACAAAAGGGGAACAGTATATCAGCTGGATTTATCATATAACATTTTTTCCTTGTAAGCTCGAATATCAACGTGAGACACTTAGATCATCTCTAAAACAAATCTCAAAACTTTTATTTATGAGTTTTTATACACTTCAAAAAAAAATTTAAAACTTTAAAATGATATTTTGAATAGTAAAACCTCAAATGTTGAGGTTTCATCTTTCATTTCGACAGCTTAACCATCACAATTATATATATATCTTATAAACGTATTCACTAACTTTATTTTTAATTATAATAGTCTCTATCATTTCTATTAATTATAGCTTTGACTTTTACATATAGGATAAAGAGATAAAAATAAAGAAAATCATCTATTACTCCAAAATGTATTGATTGATCATGTTTGGAAGCATTATAGAAATAATTTTATTTAATAATTTGGTATTTTATTTGAACTTTTTGAGTTAACCGTGTGTTTTAATTGTTTTATGTAATTTTATATTATAATGTAATATCTTATTAATTAATATTGCTTGTAATATTTTTTAATGTATGTTTTATAGTGTTTTTGAAATTTTATGATATTAGTTAATTATGTCTAATAGTAAAGAGTAAAGACTATAATACAATAATCAAATTATTTTAGGATTTTATTTGAAATTGTTTTTAGAGATGATACGAGGTAAACCTTATATATAAAATCTTTTCTAGAGATATCTGTGAGATCTTGTCACAAAAAAAAAAAGAATTGATATCATATGAGAATATTAAATTCAAAAATTCAAATATTTTTTGCTGATTGAAAAACAAACTCAATCCAGTGGAAACAATGAATAGACTCAAATCGTTGGGATGTAGCCCTCTATAAACTTTGCGTTAAGTCTGTAACTACCCGGTTTACTAAATCAGATGTGTAACCCCATATAAAGTATCACGAGTTGTAATCCCACCGAAAGTTTGAATCGATGTAAGAACCCACCTTGTTGACTTTTTAGTTGACGAGACGTCACTGTGCAGCTGACGTGACAAATAAAATCCAAAAAATTTGTAAATAGCATGATTCAAACCTAGATGGGGAACCATGATGTAAAACACATTAACCACTAGGACACGTTAATATTTTGTGACATAAGGGACAAAACTTTAATAGTCATTCTATTTTCTTTTATAACAAAAATAATATTCATAATCCGAGACCTCAAAAAAGTTAGTTTCATATTTTAATTTAGTTATAAAAATTATGAATATTAAATATACACTACAAGAAACTAGCCAGTTTCCGACGATCCAAAATCTGTCGGTTCTAAATCATCGGAAAATCATTAGAAATTTCCGACGGATTACCGACGAACAAAATTTTTGGAAACTCAGAGAGTGGTCGGTAAAATTCATCGGAAACCCGTCGTATAACGCGATTTGCGATGGATTTCTGACGATCCAAAATCAGTCGGTTCTAAATTGTAAGAAATCCAAAATCTATCAAAAATTCATTGGAAATTTCCGATGGATTACCAACAAAAACATTTCTGGAAAATCGGAGAATGGTCCAAAAATAGCCAGTTTCCAACGGTAAAATTCCTCGGAAACCCTTCAGAAAACGTGATTCCCGACGATCCAAAATCCGTAGTTTCTAAATTATCGAAAATCTAAAATCCATCAGAAATTCGTTGGAAATTTCCGACGACAAAATTTCTGGAAAATCGGAGAATAATCGAAAATAGCCAGTTTACGACTGTAAAATTCATCAAAAATCCGTTGGAAAACGTGAGTTCCGATGATCCAAAATCCGTCGGTTTTAAATTTTTGGTAATCCAAAATCCATTGGAAATTCGTTGGAAATTTCCGAAGAAAAAAATTCAGGATAATCGGAGAATGGTCGGAAAAAATGGTCAAAAATATTCGTCGGAAAATAGTTTCCGGGAAAAAAGTCATACATTTTTTCAACAATATCCAACAAAATTTCTGGAAATTTGTCGCCGGCAATCTGTCAAAGATTGCCAACGAATTATAATTGACAGATTTTGGAACATCGGAAATCGCATTTTCCGACAGGTTTTTACCGTCGAAAACTGACTATTTTTGGTAGTGTATATTTAATATTCATAACTGACTATTTTTGGTAGTGTATATTTAATATTCATAACTGACTATTTTCGGTGAATTTTACCGTCGAAAACTGACTATTTTTGGTAGTGTATATTTAATATTCATAACTTTTATAATTAAGTTAGATTATATGACACTAATTTTTTTGAGGTCTTAGGTAGTGAATTCTACTTTTGTTACAAAATAAAACAGGTTGACTAAGATATATTAAAATTTTGTCTCTTGTAACACAAAATATTAACGTGTCCAAGTGGTAAATGTGTTTTCCCATCAAGGTTTTCCATCTTGGTTTAAATCCTGCCTTTTAAATTTTTTGGGGTTTTATTTGTCACGTCAGCTGTACAGTGGCGCATAATCAGCGGCACATTGGCGCCTGGTCAACTAAAAAGTCAACAAGATAGAGTCTTACATCAATTCAAACTTTCGGTGGGATTACAACTTGAAATGATACTTTATATGGGACTATACATCCGATTTAGTAAACCGAATGATTATAGAATTAACGCAAAATTTATAGGGACTATACCCCGACGACCCGGAGTTTCTCATCGCTATACTAATTTGATAGTGGAATATAACTATTTATAGAAAAGTCTATTAAAGGTTCTCAAAAAAGCTTACGGGTTTGTCCGAGTCTTCATAGAAATGTCCTCCCACGTGAAATGGGTATTATGTATATTCCGTAATTACATACTACCGTATAAAAATTCCTTTCATTAGTAAAAAAAAATCCTTGTATTTGATGCACATAAATGTGGCCACCTCAGAACACTAGTTTGATATTTTTTGAGGACTCTCAAACGTTTAAATTTGTAAAGATGAATACTAAATTTGGTTAATGAAAAACCAATCGGACTAGAAAGAGCAAAACATGTATATAAATATTACATGCAAAGATTACTAAAATAACACTAATCTTTATGTTGATGACTAGATTAACATAAAAAAATTGAAGGTTATATGAGTATAATATATGCCAATATCACCCTTGATAAGATGTGTTACGAAAAACATAATTACAGAAAATACCATTAATAAAAAATTTCAGCGTGTATAATATTTACAGAAATGCCATCGAAAAATATGTACTCCCTCTGTCCCATAATAATAGATGTTTTAGGAGTTTTTCTTTGTTCCATTTTATAAAATGTTTTACAATTTTCAATACAATTTTTTAATGTTTTTTATAGTTTGACTATTCAAATTCTGCAGTCTTTTTTTATGATTGGTTGAATTATTTTTTAAATAATGTTTAGTTTTTTTTTAAAAGGTTTCTTAATATGTGTGCTTTTATCTAAAATATCTATTATTATGGGACAGAGGGAGTATTTAGAAAATATGTCGTATTAAATCTGTCACAGATTTTTGTAAATGACTTTAAGTCTATGACAAATTTATTTTAAATGTTATGACAGATTTATTGGAACGACATATTTTTTTTTATGCGACATATTTGTGCCTATTTCATGGCAGCTTTATATAAGATTAGTTGTGACAGATTTATTTTTAATGGCAGACTTAATTTTGTGCGGCAGACTTATTTCATAGCGACACCACAGTTTTAAATTTTGACAGATTTTGTATGGCAGACTTATTTTATTCCTCAGATTTTTTTTTTGTTGCTTCAGATTTAATTTTTAAACAAAAAACTGTCGTTCAGTGGCAGATTTGTTTAAGTCAAAGATAATTACTAATTTAACTCTAGTGGTGACAGATTTGTTTTTATGTGATAACAAATTTGTTTTTATGATATGTTTATGGCAATTTTTTTGTGCTTAGCTGAGACCGACTTATTTATGACTAGATTAACCTTTTTAGTGACTACAGACTTTTTCCGTGGCAGATTTGTTTGCATTTTTTAATAGTAGATTTTTTTGGCAGATTTACAGAAGTCGTTGGAAAATATTTTTTTTCTTGTGGTAGATTTTTATAAATTTTCAATACAAAAAGAGGGAACCACGTTAAAGACGATGTAAAAAATATTGGTTTAAGTTTCTACAACTCATGTCAAACATAAAATATTTTCTTTTGTTAATGGTAAGCTTAACAATTCGTATATGTAAGATGCAAGCGTTCATAGATTATTTTAACAATCTCTTTTAACTCTATGATTTAAGAGGTTTCAAGTTATGAATTTAAGTTTTATGGCTGTTAGTGGAACATTTAAAACCTTTGTAAGAATTGGATTGGTTTTTTATGATCCTTTAAGCCTTTGTTCTTACTCACCATTGATGTTGGTATGTTGTAAGACTATATGAAGCTTATTAATTGCAGTTTTTCCAAGTTTTAGCAGGTTAATTGCAGATTTTTAAATCACTTGTATTACAGAATTTTTGTGTGTAGAACCTTTAACGCTTTATTGCAAGTCTTACCACTAACAAAACCCGAATTGCAAATCTTTAACACTTACTTAAACATTCAATACACACTTTCAGGACATAGAGATAGCAAAATGGACACAATATCACGACCCACCAACTATCTCTCCCTACTCGTTCTAAGACAAAGAAAGAAGGCCTAGAGATTAGTAACATGTTTGTTGGACTACTAAATAGAAATGCACTAAACCGATTTCTCAGTTGGAGTAATAACATCATCTAAGGTTCTTAAATTGCTCTTCCTTGTGAAGTGTGTGTGAGAGTTTGTCTTGTGAAGCTACTCCTACGTGTGGGCCTCCTTGAAATTTTAGTATCATCTTCCCAAGGCCAATACATTGTAGCTGCACTAAATGGGTCACCTCCAGTCCCACATAAAGTATGCCAAAACGCAACACTGAATCTAAACCAGTCTTGTTCACAAATTCAGGAAGACAAACAAACATCTCATCCATTTCGTTAAATCCATAAAAACATAAAAAAAATTTTGCAAGACGAAACTACCTTCATTTTCTTCCCACAAATCTTTTCTTCAGCGTTATACCACATGTAAGCAAATGAGTTCTTGCTCAAAGGTCCCTGGAAAATTCATGAACAATCAGTTCATATACACATGCATTTGTGATTATTATTGGGTTAACTCATACTGAATATTGGAGATTGATATGCTCAAATATAATACCCTAAGAGTACTAAAGCAGTAGCTGCAGTATGATAGGAGTCGAACCACAAAGACTCAAGAATTCACTCAATAGATATTAAGACTCGAATTAAGCTAAGCGAATAAAGTAATGCAGGAAATAAGCAGCAGAATAATAAAAGTTGTGAAATTCAATGGAGGAAAGACGCTAGGCCTAGGGAAATTCGCTGGTGAATCAGAATTGCAGATCAAATAGAATGTCAGGAGGATATTAAGCACTGTTCTCGAACTTGAAACACAAATGTAAAATCAACCAACCGTCGCTGCGAAGATTATCTATGTCTAAACCTAGAATTCCAAATTTCTTTGCAAATCCTATGAATTCAAACAAGCATTAATGATCAAGTTCAATTGTTCACAAAATCCTAAACCAAATTTCTTTGCGAATAGGTCTTTTGCTCATCTAACACTAGTTCAGGCAGTCAATCACACTTTCGTGCCAATCAAACAACCTAAGATCAGATTCTAGGTCATGAAGCTAGAATCAGCAGTAATCACAAGTCTAGATGAAGAACTCTATTGAATCTCTCCTATCAATTCAGATCAACCTAACAATTCATCAAACACCTTTGAATAACCCTAAACCTAACAAGGAATCTACTCAGACATGATCAATGAAACAGAAATCATGAATAGAATAGATATCATAAAGTAAAATAGAGTACGAATACAAAGAGCCTTCTCCCAAAACTCAATTGCAAGAATACTCTATCTCCCAGGAATCGATCCTCTTGGAGGCTGAAAAACCTAATTTTATAACTATTACATGCTTTGGAGTTCATTGGAAAAATAAGGAAATCTTCTGTTTCTTCTTCAGGTCTTCTGAAGAATGTGCGTTCTGACTATCGGTATCGACCGACACCAATAGTGGCATCGATCGATACTAAGATTCTTAGTCGTGTTTCTTCCAGATGATGGTGTCGATCGACACTGCATGGGTGTCGATCGATACTGGGTTGGTGTCGATCGACACCAGGACTCTGTGCTCGCCAAACTGGACTGTCTTCACAAAAACTGGCATAACTTTTGATCGCACCGTTAGAATGGCCTCAAACCACTTCCAAATGAAAGCTAATTCATTGATCTGTCTTGTATCCAAATTTGAGCTCAATCCAACGGTGGAAAATTATTCAACGGACGCCAAAAAGCTCCAGAATGCTCTAATATCTCCAATTATGCTCCAAACGTGCCAAAACCTGAAAAGACTCAAAATAATACAAAAACACTAGAAAGACTCTGAAAACAAGACCTATATCATGGCTAAAAATAGGTAAAAACCATGATATATCAGAGATTTTAGGGAAGACTCCTTGCCAATCATGATAATCACTACACTTGCCTCCTAGATCTGCAGGATATGGTGGATCACTAGTCAGGGCAACGACAAGAGACGACACGGGTAAAGAGAGACACCACCGTAGAAGAAAGCAGACGGCGACATAACGCAGGCCACGAAGATTGTTGAAAACGAACCGAAGACGGTGGAGAAGATGAATAGCCGGGTCGATTTGACAAACCAATGAAAACAGTGGCTCTGATACAGAAGACGTAGCCTTGTTGACGTTCCTCGGAGATTTCCTCACGACGGCGGTGTTGGGAAAACAACGCACAACTACGGTGCAGCGGACTAGAGTTTTCCCGTAACTTCTGTGAGCCTGTGAGAAAAATACAATTCACTCGGCAGCAAAAACTTCAAAGGATAAAGTAAATGAGACACCGAATTATACGTGAAAAACCTCCTCAATGTGAGGAGTAAAAATCACGGGACCGTAGTTCACTCAAAAATCCACTACCACCAATGTTTTTGAGTACAACCACATCCGCCAGAGACTAAGGCTACAAAGAGCAATCTTTAACAACAAGAAAACAACACAAGAGAGAGCAACAAGAGCCTAGAAACATGCAGTTCCAAACGACCCTAGATTCACTAAGATTCTGGCAACCGAATCCAATCTCCACCGTTCAAATCATAGATAAACGAGTCAAGAACAACTCTGCAAAGTTTCAGCTCAATCCGAGAAGAACTCATCGTCGGATTTCCCAAACACTCAAGGTAGCTCAATCTGAAATCTCAAACGAGCCGCTTCGCTAAAACCCCGATCTACGACGAACCAACCGTTGGAATGCAAAACCCACCGTTGAATCTCAAGACCACTGAGTCACGAAGCTCTACAAAAAATTTCAGGTCAATCGGAAACCGTTTAGATGTCCGATCATTGCCTTGAAAATCCGGCAAACTTTTCTCTCTTCTCTCTAAAAAAAAATGTTTTCTCTTTCTCTCTCTTTTGTTTTCGAAGTTGTACACACTCACTGACTTCTTCTTGTTTTGTTATATATATATAGTATAGTAATCCTCCACTAGGAGGAATAAATCAACAAACTCTCCATCTGACTAGGTGGAGGAAACGGCCATTCCGGCCATCCTTCTGCAAGCTTCAAGTTTCCCTCTCGGCAATGACTTTGTCATCATATCAGCTCCATTATCATCTGTATGAACTTTTTCAAGTTCCACTTCCTTAGAAGCCACCACATCACGTATCCAATGATACCTTCTATCAATGTGTTTCTAATGCGAATGAAATGTAGAGTTCTTTCCGAGATGAATTGCTTTTTGATTATCATAAAGCAGCACATACTTATCTTGCTTGAAACCGAGCTCCTCAAGATAACTCTTCATCCACAACAGCTCCTTACAAGCTTCCACTGCAGCTATAAACTCAGCTTCTGTGGTAGAAAGTGCAACACACTTCTGTAACCTTGACTGCCATGCCACAGCTCCCCCTGCAAATGTTACCAAGTAACCCGAAGTAGACTTCTTGGAATCAATATCCCCATCAAACAAACAACACTTCACAAGACATTATAATCATGTCCTTTTGTTTTTTTTTTCTTTGTTTGTTTTGGTTTTGTTTCTTTCGTAAATTATTTCTATCCTTCTCCTTCTTCTCTCCTTCTTTATTTCTCTTTTTCTCCTTCTTCTCTCCTTCTTTTTTCCTCTTCTTCTTCTTCGTCTCTCATTCTCCTTCTTCTCTTCACAAGACTTGTTTCTTCTCTCCTTCTACTTCTTCTACCCTTTCTTACTTGTTTCTTCTCTCCTTCTCTTCTTCTCTCATTGATCAAATCCACCTTCTTATATCAAAATCTTAAAAAAAAATTATACACATATGGCATCTTCTTCCCATAATCCGTTTGACGATCAATTGATGAAAATTTAGATCAAAAGTTTGATCAATTATTCGATCAAATATTTGAGAATATGTTTATTGATTATGGTGAGCATCAGCGGGCAAGGGAGTCAAAGAAAAAACGGCGATTTATTGAAAGAAATCGCGAAGAAGGTCACATACGTTTATGGAACGATTATTTCAGTGAGGCTCTAACATATCCTGCTAATTTATTCCGACGACGTTTTAGAATGAACAAGCCATTGTTCTTACATATTGTTGATCAATTCTCCAATGAAGTTTCATTTTTCCGACAAAAAAAGACGCTCTCGGAAGGTCTGGTCTCTCTGCACTTCAAAAATGTACAGCAGCAATTCGTCTCTTGGCATATGGTGGTGCGGCTGATACGGTTGACGAATACCTCTGGCTAGGTAAAACTACTTCTCGTTCATGTTTGGAAAATTTTGTCGAAAGAATAATATATTTGTTCGGCGATGAGTACTTAAGAAGACCTACACTTGAGGATCTTCAATGACTACTTCATATTGGAGACCAACGTGGATTTCCTGGGATGATTGGAAGCATCGATTGTATGCATTAGGAGTGGAAGAATTGCCTCACTGCTTGGAAAGGGCAATATTCACGTGGTTCTGGAAAACCCACAATCGTTTTAGAGGTCGTAGCTTCATATGATTTCTGGATATGACATGCATTTTTTGGACCTCCAGGTACTTTAAACGATATCAATGTTCTTGATCGCTCACCCGTTTTCGATGATATAATAAAAGGTCAAGCTACGCAAGTGAATTTCTTTGTCAACGGAAGGGAGTATCATATGGCTTACTATCTCACAAATGGTATTTATCCTAAATGGGCAACTTTTATCCAATCTATTCCAATTCCACA
>SMJT01000079.1:939323-952933 GCA_004349715.1 Crucihimalaya himalaica | reverse complement strand
ATCTTATTTTCTTTAGAAGAAATTTCATTGAAAATATTTTTTATTATTTTCCTAATTTAAATCTAATGTTTAATTACGGTTCAGACTTCATGGATGTCATGAACGAAGTCTACTGTGAGACTTCGTTCAAGAAGTCTACTGTGAGACTTCGTTCAAGAAGTCTACGAAGTCTACTGTGAGACTTCGTTCAAGAAGTCTACTTCGCGCGGAAGTTAGAACTATAATTGCGGTTTATGTTTTTTAATTAAAAAAAAAGGGGTTAATGTAATTTCCATACCCCAAATGTCTAGTTTTGCATTTGTTTCAATTTGGGATCTAGTTTTGCATTCAAACTCAATTTTGGGTCTATTTTAGCAATTCACCCTAGTTTTGAAAACAATATTATATAAAAATTTAAATTATAATAGATTAATTATTTTTAAAAACATAATTTAGCCCTAAAACTAATTTTCAATTAATTCATGTTTAATTTTTGATTTCCTTATTAGACGCTAGACTTACCGCTTGATTATTGCTTAACAGTATTTTGAACACGGAGTATATATAATCACAGAGAAAAAAATAGTAGGTGGGAAGCAAATAGAAAAATCAAGTCTTGTAGGCTTTGTAGCTACAGCTACGAAAAGTAGAGTTTCAGTGCCTCTTTCACAACAAAGTCATTTGACTTTTGTGGAAAAACACAAAAACACAGATACACTAAAGATTTTTCAGTTTCATGATGATGAATTTGAGAAATTTACATGAATAGATTGTTAACTAATTTTGTGACCAAAAAAAAAAAAATTGTTAACTAATTAATTTGATCTTTCTCACTAGACTGTAAATTACAAATTATAAACTGTAAAAATGCAGCTTGTTTTGGATAAAGGTATCACGACATTATTATAAAGCCCACACTAAACCCACTAGGAAGTCCAATAACAACTCAGGCGTATGTTAGCATCTTTCAAGTGGATCATCAAACATAATAAACATTAAACATTTGAGCTTACTACACTCTGTTTCGATTGAGAGAATTTGAGAAGATCACGAAGATGGCGAGAGCAAGCTCTATTCTATTTGGAACTCTCCTCCTTCTCGGAGCCATAGCTTTAATCGAGGTAACCTTTGTTTATGTTCATATCGAATCTACATCCGTTCAAAAGTTTTCGTTACCACAATGATCCAGATCTAGAACGTTCAATTTGAAGTCACCAGATTGTTTAAAGCTTCTAAGGTTGTCTATAAACATGTACTTAGGCTTCAGGAATTAAGAACGATGTGATCACTGTTTCTGATGTTCCTAAGATTTATGATGTGAGAGTTCATATCTCTGTTGTTTATGAAGCAATTTGTGATTTTGGGGGTTTGTGGTTTTAATTTAGGCCAAAGAAGATCTGAAGGAAATTACTCACAAGGTTTACTTCGATGTAGAGATCGACGGCAAATTCGCTGGTATGATTCGATGAACTTAGTGAAATAATGTTGTTCATCAGCTTACACATAAAGCTTTTGAATATTTGATTTTGATTCGCTAATTACTATATATGTCGCAGGTCGCGTTGTTATAGGCCTATTTGGCAAGGCTGTCCCTAAAACTGCAGGTATAGTTATATGGTTTTGAAGTTTTTTTTTTATCATGGTTCTAGATTATTTTGATGTGTGCTCATAAGAGTTTTTAAATCCAAGGGAGTGATTCTTGAGTGTTTGTTTTCTTTTTGCAGAAAACTTCAGAGCTCTCTGCACAGGTACTCTACTAATTATAGTTTCACCATATAACTCTATATTATGCACAATCTCATTTCAATATTACAAGGGAAACAACAAGTGTGCCAGTGTTTGTCTTCATGAACATTTTGTTATGATGGAGATAATATGATTTGAGATCATATATGGAATGTTTTCACAATGTGTAGCTGCTTTTTGTTGATGCATTTCGGAACCGGGTTGTGATAAAATGCTTAAATTTGACAGGGGAGAAAGGTGTTGGGAAGAGTGGGAAACCTCTACATTACAAAGGGAGCAAATTCCATAGAATCATTCCAAGCTTTATGATCCAGGGAGGTGACTTCACACACGGAAACGGTATGGGTGGAGAATCAATCTATGGTCAGAAGTTTGCTGATGAGAACTTCAAGCTGAAGCACACTGGACCAGGTGATTTATCGTTTTCTTCCTTCTCTTTAAGCCAAGTTAGCAAGTGTCATATAACTTGTTGTTTAGGAAGGCTGATGGTTGACATGTGAATTGACACAGGTTTGCTATCGATGGCAAATTCGGGAGAAGACACAAACGGTTCGCAGTTTTTTATTACAACGGTGACAACAAGCTGGTTAGATGGAAGGCATGTGGTCTTTGGGAAAGTGGTGCAAGGAATGGATGTAGTTTATAAGATTGAAGCCGAGGGAAAGCAAAGCGGAACTCCTAAGAGCAAAGTCGTAATTGCAGATAGTGGAGAACTTCCTCTCTAACCCTTCTTTTTCTTCTTCAGGAGAAATACGATTTTATAGTTGCTCTTAAAAGTTACTTATAATCTAAACACGTCCCAAGTGCTACAAGAACATAATCACTTTCAGTTTCAGTTTCAAAGGTTCTTTTTTTAATCAATAATATTTGATTGTTAGAGTTTTGATTTTGATTTTCTGGTGTTGTTGTTGGTGAATAAAGTCTTGCGGGTCAAGGAATCCAGAAACGGGGATGGTTTGTACTTTGTAGGGAATTTAGGCCATTTTCATGTATATATTCAATGATGATCTCAGATGTAGAAGTAAAAGTCTGGACTACCTTGATGCTTTCCACAACTAATATAATACAAAAGCATAGAAATATATCGTGAAAATTCAATACTAGAAAAGATTAGACTTAGTTTTTGCATATAGGAACACAATAACCATGTAAGTTTCCATAGCATTGATCATTGGTGTGAGATTTGAGCTCTTAGCCATAATCAGCTCCACTGCACATTCCAAAAATAAACATTTCATAGGTGATGTGTTGTATAGAGTCTCTAGTTGTAAGCTGCTTAAAAATACCTTAAAAAAAACACATGAATCGCAAGAGAGACTTAATGCATGATCCTAGTCCATGACACAACCGGAACAGAACAGTGATGACGACGGTGTATGAAATCAGCTAAAATCGGAGTTTGCTGTTACATTTTATGCTTAGGAACTGCAAGAAGGGCTCCGTCTGACGTCGTTCTTGGCCACCGTCCGCCGATTGAAACTTCTGGCGAAATTGACAGATAAATCAGAGTAAATCTTCGTAACTCGAAAAATGTTACCGTTGATTTGGTTGATCAGGCCAACGTTTGTAGCGACGTTATCTGGGATACGAGACATGTGGTTTTCGTTGACTCGTTGGATCAATTCACGATTCTGATCGAGAACGACCTGCGCACGCTTGAATCCATTACTCAGCGTATCCCACAACACCTCCACGTCATCCGATGCCACATCGCCGTCGTCTTCTTCGTTCATCTCCACGACGTTCTCGATGCTTCTTCCATTATATACAAAATTCCATCCAAAGTTGGACGAGACTGGGAATTGTTTGTTACTAAAGATATCGTATAGATGAATCGGGGCAACACGTGGATCCGGGAAGAGGTTGTTCGGGTCAAGAAGATGACCGTGACGGGATCGCGTGAAGGACCAATGGGTGATAGAAAGAAGGGTTTGTTGGAAGGATGTGATAGGATTGGTGACGTAGAGAAAGTGACGGTAAGCGAAGAATAAAATAAAATATCTTCGACAAAAGTGAAAACCTCCTCGGACCATAAATATCTGAGCTCTCGTACGTACGGATGTTGTTAGGCTGTGTTGTCTTAGGCCCAACTATATTATTTACACCCAACCCTTCGTGTTTTGTTTTCTTGAAGTGGATTCTTAGAGCCGGTCTAGACTAGTGGTAGGATGACCACGGTTACGATTTATTATTTAGCGGTTACGGTTATAAATTTTCTTTAACTATAACTTTAACCACTTTGTATACGGTTAAAAACAGTTACCGTTTAAACGGTTATGGTTACTACGGTTACGGTTAATTATAAATTTTTTTTTGTCAAGATTAATTATAATTATGATACGATTAATATTCGAGACGAATCCATATGTTTTCTTAACTTTCATAATAAAAATTAAACGATAATCTAAATCGATAAATAATTGTCTTTTTTTCTATCCAAATTAATTATCTTATTATATTTTTGTGTGGACAGTTAAGAAAATATAATTAAGAAAATATTACTACGGTTACGGTTAATTATAAATTTTTTTTTGTCAAGGTTAATTATAATTACGATACGAGTAATATTGAATCCATATGTTTTCTTAACTTTCATAATAAAAATTAAATGATAATCTAAATCGATAAATAATTGTCTTTTTTTTCTATCCAAGTTAATTATCTTATTATATTTTTGTGTGGACAGTGAGTATTGCATTGACAAGTATTGTTGGAGGTTTTTGAAATCTGTGTATTGGTTTGAAACAGAGAAAATCAACATCAAATTCATAACAAAATAGAATTAAAATTAATTTAATATGAAAATACTTGATTACTTACGAATTACCCAAATTGTTGTACTGCTTTTAATACGATAAAAACTTATGTGATTTCGAGCAACATACGTATCATTATAACTTATTTGTTTTTGGAAGGATACCATTATTTCGACGTAAGTTTTTTCATATGCGGTATCTTGTATTTGTTTCTAAATTTTATTTTACATTATACAAAGTTAAATTATATTTTAAACTTTTAACCATGCGATTAACCGTACGGTTAACCAACGGTTTTGATACGATTACGGTTGATAAACGGTTACGGTTAATATAATTTTTAACCGTAACTAATTTATTTTTACGGTTAACAGTTATGGTTTTTAACTATTGTATACGGTTACAGTTTGTAAACGGTCCGATTACAGTCCGAAATACGGTTAAGGTTTGATTTTGGTCATGGGGTCAATTTTTTCTTATAAGCATATATAAAAACTAAATCAATCTGAATAATATTATAATTTTTTTTTCTATAGCATAATTTATGTTTTTGTTTGTTCTTTCTTTCTAACCATATTTTTGAATGTTATTTTGTAAACTTTTTCTCCAGATTGGATAACTAATCAAAGTGTTAAGACTTTTTTAGTTAATGTGTAGGTTAAAAATAGAAAAAACAAAGAGAATAAATTAAATTAAAATTGGTTAATGAAATTTTTTGTTTTGAAAAAATTTACAACAAACTAGAAAGAATATAAATTATTATCTAGATTATCAACTTGATATTAATAGCAATAGAAAACGAGAAAAACAAGATGAAAAAAAGAAAACCAATGTTAGAGAATATATGTTTTGTGTTCAAGAAAAAAAAAAGCTAATTAAATTTTAACTCACTCTAATGAACATAATTTTATTTTATTTTTACATATTCTAGTATTACATATATTTTATTATACTTTTTACCAAAACTTAAACTACATTCAATATAAATTTGATTGGATCAATAATTTTTTTGGGAAGAGGTCAATTTGAGAAATTTAATCAAAACTTAAACATGTTTTAATATCGATGAGTGTCAGTTGACACCCATATTATCTCTACCTCAGCCCATGGTCCAGACAATCGTTTATAAAAAAATGTGATAGACTTGTAAATACGAGATTCTCCAAATTCAGCCGTATCGAGTTTTAACTTTACTATAATTTTCTTAAAATAATTATATACTCTAAATTACACTTACACCCAACTTAAAGATACTCTAGTGAGTTGTGTCCAAACACTTTCTAACTTAAACAAAACAAAGACAATATAAGATTTTTTTTTTGTTATCTCTCTCTCTCCCCCTCTCTTTCCTCACTGCAAAGAGTAAACTCGTGTTTTCTAAAAACAGAAAAAGGTATGAACTAGACTTCTTCCTTCATAAACGACTTTCCTCGAAAACACCTTCTCATACCCTGTTATACTTCTGGAATGAAATTTTGCCTTTTTTGATTCTTAATTTGCTCATATCTTCCAAATATTGTAGATCTTTGGTTGCATGAACCTTTTACATCAGTTACCAATATTTTCATCATTATATTTAACGGATCACACTATCCACATCATCAATTATTGTTTTGTTAAATCTCTTTTGAAACTTGCACTTACAGTGTAGGTCCCACTTAAGCACTAAACATCTAGACGACGTCTAAACGACCGCTTAAACTATGGTAATTACCTTTTAAGGATTGGATTTATGCTTTTTTTTGTTGCTAAACAAATTCAAGTGTGTTTTATGCAATCCTAAGCGCTTTTTAAGCGGTTCTAGGTGGTCCTATGTAGTCCTATAAAATTATTAATCAATAATTCATTTTCGATGTATTTTTTGGATTTCTAACTACAAAGGTCTAAATTTATAATTTTTAACTCCGCATAGTTATAAACGTTAGTTATTTGTTATGATTTAAATGAGTATTTTTGTCTAATTCTTGTTAAGATTTTTTATTTTTGTAATGGATGATTTTGTACAACTTTATATATAAGATCATATTTATAATATTATAAGTTATAAACGCATAAGCCGCCTAAAGTCGTTTATATCCCGATTAGGCGTTGGGTTACTGCCTAGTTATCGCCTAACATTTTCTTGAAAACTTTCTTGGTGAGAGTTCTAATTAAGCTTCTTCTTGTTGTAGAGTCTTTGGTTCGGTTTACCTCTGTTTTGGTATTTGTATGATCTTACACCTCATTAGTTACTTATGCATTTCTCTTGAACAATGAAAGTTTACTATAGAATATCTGTATATGTTGAGCACAAGCATATAAATTCCACGTTCTCCTCAAGTCATTGTTGAAGAGTTCTTAGGATATCTCAACCGCAATTGTTAGACGTTTCCTCTGCTATATATTTTCTTTACACATAAGATATTGTCGTGTTTATTGTAAAATAGTATTAGAAACGTAATGCAATAGATTAAGCATCTGAAATAATGAATCAAGAACTAAGATATCACATCATACATTGCGTAAAACAATAGAAATTAAAAAAAATCATGTATAGTTTAGTAATTAAATAAATCTGAAATAAAAGATAAGAACGAGAACATATGACAGTTTCAATTTTATACGATTTGAAAATTTTAAACCGATATAAATGATTTTTAAAAATTGATATTATTTTTGAACAAAAAACACGCCAGAACCGACGGGCAAAACCGACGGTTTAGGGCAAAACCGACGGTTTAGGGCAAAACCGACGGTTTATCGACCACACAAATCTGTCGGTCCTATATCGTCGGTTTTCAAAATCCGTCGGTTTTCCAACGGTAATTAACCGACGGAAAACCGATGGTCTTTAAACCAACGGGAAAACCGACGGCCTAAAACCGATGGCCGTACCCGTCGGTTAAAAACCGACGATTAAAACCGACGAGTAAACCGACAGAGTAAAAGTGACGGAATTCTTGACAATTTAACTTGTCGGTAAAACCGACGGTTTGGCTATTTTAGAACCGACGGATATTTAAAATTTTTGAATATATTAAATTTTTTTGTTTTTGTTTTAAATTAAATTAATTTTAATTATAAAATTAAAATTAATAGAAAATAAAAAAAGTTTTATAAATTAATAATAAATTCAAATTTGTAAATAAAATAAAAAGGTTTAAAAGTGAATATTAATATTCAAAAAAACAAAAACCGAAAACGAAATTTTGAACGAAACAAATCACGGGGGCGGATCTCTCGGGAAGGCTCGTCGCATCTCCGCCATGAAGTTATCCATCTCGAGTAACTTCCTCTTTGTTTCTCTTAGATCCTCCTCCATCTCTGCGGCTCTCCTGCGGTTTTTGGTCCTCTCCTCTTCTATTTGCGTATCTAAAACCTTGATCCGAACCTCTTTTTCCTGGAGCGACTCCACGACTGCGGGATAAACATACGACTGAGAGGAGGACGACGACGAAGACGAACAACGACCAAGGGCTTTACGACCAAAAATTTAAAAAAAATCCTAAAAGTTTTATAAAATTTTCATAAAAGTCTTATAAAAGTTTCATAAATTTCTAATAAGTCCTAAAAGTTTTATAAAATTTTCATAAAAGTCCTATAAAAGTTTCATAAATTCTTAATAAAATCCTAAAAGTTTTATGAAATTTTCATAAAACTCTTATAAAAGTTTTATAAACTCTTAATAAATCCTAAAAGTTTTATAAATTTTCATAAAAGTTTTATAAAAGTTTCATAAACTCTTAATAAATCCTAAAAGTTTTATAAAGTTTTCATAAAAGTCTTATAAAAGTTTTATAAACTCTTAATAAATCCTAAAAGTTTTATAAAATTTTCATATAAGTTTTATAAAAATTTCATAAATTCTTAATAAAATCCTAAAAGTTTTATAAAATTTTCATAAAAGTGTTTTAATTTTTCATAAGTTCTTAATAAAATCCTAAAAGTTTTATAACATTTTCATAAAAGTGTTATAAATGCTTCTAAAATTCTTAATAAATCCTAAAATTCTTAACAATTCTAACAATTCTAACAATTCTAACAATTTCTAACAGTTTCTAACAATTCTAACAATTCTAACAATTCTAACAATTCTAACAATTTCTAACAGTTTCTAACAATTCTTAATAGACCCCTTATTATGATTTTCTTACAAAAATTTTATAAAATTTCTAACAATTCTAACAATTCTAACAATTCTAACAATTCTAACAATTCTAACAATTCTTAATAGATCCCTTTTTAAGATTTTTTTTTTCAACAATCCCTAACAATTCTAATAATCTCTAACAATCCCTAACAATCAAGATTTAAGTTTTCTAACAAGTTTACAATCCTAATCTAGATTTAAGATCCAAATTTCTAATCTATCAAGTTCTAAAATCCTAATTTCTATATGAAATCCTAAAAACATGAAAAAGATAGACAAGAACTTACATTTTGAAGAGAGGAATCGGTGGAGAGGAGATCGGTGGAGAGGAATCGGTGGAGAGGAGCTCGTGGAGAGGAGATGGAAGTTTGAGAGGTTTATTTGTTTTTGGAATCAATGAAATGAGGAGGAAGAAGAGTTTCTCGGTTTTTTATTCGCGAAAACCGACAGAATAACCAATGGGCACCCGTCATCTAGTAAAAAAAAATAAAAACCGCGTAATCAAAAAATTGGTGAATATTTTGGCGGTGAAATTGCATGCATTTTGATTGGTCGATCAACCTTCGGTTTTCAAGACAAAACCGACGGAAAAACCGACGGGTCTCAAAAAAACCGACGGCAAAACCGACGAGTCAGCAAAACCGACGGTAATATTTAAATATTAATAAAATACGGTTCCTGTCGGTTATCCGTCGGTTTAACTTGAAAAAACCGACGGATAACCGACATACTTTTGAATTTTAGGGTTTGTTTAGGGTATGGTTAGGGTATTGAGTTAGAGATTATGAATAATAACAGTTACACACACTTAGAAAAAGTTTTAATAGATTCAGATCACTATTAATAACAAAGTATAAAAATTTAAAATATCAAAACATTATATAACAAACTAATCTATAACTTACATATACATTCATAACTTTACTTACTCATTTCAATACAAGTTTTCTAAAACTTCTAATTTGACCAATTTGTTTATTTTTACTGATTATTTATGTTCAAAATACAGAGTAGAAGATATATAACATATAACTTAGTAGTCGCATGTCGATAAACAACATAAAATGAATCGCCTGTCGGTTTTCCGTTGGTTTCAATGAACAATCCGATGGGTTAACCGACGGATTCGTTAAATTATTAATATTTTTTTAATATCCGTCCGTTTTTTTTGAAAAAACCGACGGAATAACTGACGGTGAATATATTATTAATATTTTTTATTAGCCGTCGGTTTTCCGTCGGTTTTTTCAACTTTTTTACCCACGAAAATCAATCCGTCGGCTTTTACCGACGAATTACCGACGACAACAAAGTCGTCGGTTTTCCGTGCGTAATCCATCGGTTTTACCGACGGATTGGTTAACCATCGGTTTGGCCGTCGGTTTTCCCTGTGTTTTCTTGTAGTGAAACACCTTCGTTGTTTTTAGTCTAAAGAAAATACATACATGCCGTTTTTTAACAAGTAACAAAGCAAAGTATCGATTAAACGAGATATGTTTAGGCATCAAATAAAGGGGTATTCAGATGAGATGATTTAAATGGACTATTAATTTGTCGGTTTTCATTTAAATCCTTAGTTAACTGTTTTTTCCATTAATAATTCATAGTATGTTTGTCACTAAATGTGATAAACCTTGGTCATAATACTTTCCGTCAGAATATATATAATGACAAAAATACTATGAATTTGTGACAGATAAAACTAGTTATAATATCGTATATGAAATGTCACACAGGTTTGTGACGAAAATTTTATGTCTCTAAATTATATCTCAATCAAATTTTATTATTCATAGTGTAATAAGAGGCGGCTAAAATTAAAGCATTCCCACATTGATAATTCTTGGAACAGATACTATACGAGAAATCACAGATAACTTGTACTATACTTTTAAAATCTAAAACCGCGAATAAATTTCTAGAAGCGTATAGCAGAAATTAAACCAAGAAGCCAAAACACGAAGAAATATAAAACTTGCATCAGCGTGAAAAAAGAGAGGCTAAGTTGATACGGATTCAAGGAATGAGAGAGAGATAGAGAGAAGGAAATCAAACTCGAATTTGTGGCCGCATATTCACAATGCTCAAAAATGGATTGGTTTTTTAAATTAATACATTGCTCTCCACATGTGTGTGTGGGATGTGTAGAAAGATAAAGAGGAATATTTGTTTTAGGTATTTTGAGTTTTATATTTTAAGATTTAAATTTAACAAAGGTATGCATCATTCTCGAGGGTTTATCATATGCGTAAAAACATATATTTCCTACGCACAACACATATTTTTATTAAATATATTTTAGTTATGAAGATTCAGAAAATCATATAAAGAAAAATTATCAATGAAAACATCTACAATTATGTCCACCTGGTACATTTGTACAATCGCAACGAGGATAGTAATCATCTTGAATTTCGAATCTGCATTGTCCAGCAGCTCGAATAAAATCAGGATCACAATATGTTCCAGAAAAGAATTCAACAAGTAAAGGCGGATGATCTTTTGCCTCCACTACATTATATCAACCACAAAAAATATTAGATGGAGGATAAAACGTCTTAGATAAAATAATAAATTGATAATGCAAAAAATTACAAAGTTTTTTCGTAACCATTTTTTATCAGTCAATGTTTTCATATTAAGCAAGTAACCAATAAAAATATATATATCTCACCTTTAGCATTATGCATCACGAAAAACATGAGAACACAAGAAATCACAAACAAAAAAGTAACAGATTTCATGACGCAAAAATTAATAAATGATTGTCTATATTTTTTCTGATTTTTTGTGTTTATTTGTTACTGAATATTTTCTTATTAATGTTGTTTATATATACATACCACACACACTAAGATATTTTTTACTCTTACACAAATAAAAAGCAATAATTTTATATTTGACCAAAATAATTAATTGCCCATTTGAGAGTCAAAACAAAAAAAATATATTAAAATAATAATGTAAATCAGATAAACACATTTAGGTAATAAATAATATATATTTGACATATTAAAAGTCAACCAAAGTTTTAAGTATATAAGGAAAAATGTCATAAAATCCTCAATTTGGTCAAAAAATTGAATTTAATCCTTAACTATGGTCGAAATGGTATATATAGCCAACTTTTGTTGACTTTCAAATTTAATAGTAATTTTTTGTTGATTTTGCCATTTTGAGCTCGACGTTAAGTCAATTAACAGAACAAACTAACAATGTTAAGTTTTCGTTATCAATTCCTGTTAAACTACAAAACAACGTCGTTTTGTTTTAAAAAAATTAATACAACTTCATACTCGAACCGCTCACCTCAAAGAAAAATCAACAGATACATAAGCGACTGAGCTAAGACACTTTATTTGTTATTTCTTAAACGTACATAATTATATATATTAACAACAAAATTCCCAAATTAAAAAATTAAGGTTTTGTCTCCGTTAGTTTGTTCACCTCTAAACCTCTGCCGCACGCTCCGCCGAGAATACGCTGCAAATTTCAATTCATCTTCACTTTCACCTCTTCCTCCTCCTCCGTCGAGACCGAAACCTCAACCTCCTTTCTCCTCAGAGAAATCTCATCGGATTTAAGCTTCTTAGGGTAATCATTCTCTGATGACAGAGTAAAAGAGGAGAAAGAAAGCCGCGACAGACAAGTCGATCGTGACGCCAACACATGGTTAGAAACATGCACCATATCCGCCGATTGAGAAGCAAACCTCTCCAACTTCAAATTCGCAGGCATATAGAGAGATGAATAGAACCCCAATTATTTAATTTGGGGTTATGTAATCTGTTATTTATTCTTTGAGGTGAGCGGTTAGTGTCCAAAGGTTGCATTATTTTTTTAAAACAAAACAACGTTGTTTTGTAGTTTAAAAGAAATGGATAACGAAAAATTAACACCGTTAGTTTTTTTCCGTTAATTGAATTAACTTCATGCTTAAAATGGCAAAGTCAATAAAAGTCTGTTATTAAATTTGAAAATCAACAAAAGTTGACTCTATATATATATATATCATTTTGATCATTATTGATGATTAAATTCAACTTTTTGATCAAGTTAGAATTTTTATGACATTTTCCCCTTTATATATATACTATGTCAATGTGATTCACCCGTGCAGGACATGAGGACAAAGTGAAATATGAGGTTCAAAGTTGACATATTAGATTTTTAAATATAATAATACAAGATTTTGATATATAAGCGTCTAAATATATTTTCACTCGAAGATTTTTTAAAAGCGTAACTCACATTTTTTTCAAAATTATTATTTTAATTGATTGACAAAAATTATGTTTTTTCCATAGTTCTAATCTAGATACTAATTAATGTTAGTTGTAGTATTCTTATACACAAACTGTGAAGGCATAAAAATAAGTATGATTTGAATATTGCTAAGATAGTATGAGATTCACAAGAGAAATATATAAATGCTAAATAATTGAAAAGTATATTGAAAGGCTGAAACTTTAGTTATAAATTTGTAAGATATGAATGTATTGAAGATCCATAACTAATAAATACAAAAAAAGAATCCACCCAAAAACAAGACACATATATATATCCTAAAAAGGGAAGTAAAATAATATTTCATGGATCCCATTCAAAGAGAAGAGAAACAAATTTGAAAATAGTATTTTTAAAACATTACTAGATATCATATATTTATTTATACAAATCATGGCAAAAATAATAGGAGCAGATTGAACTTTACTGAGGTTAAACAGTTAAGTAGGAAATACTCTCAATATAAACCTAGTGCACATGTGGGTTATGAATCTAATTAATTATTACCAATATATAGTTCTAACGCTAAAATACATAGGAAATTCATATACATTATTTTGTTTATAATATATTTGAATTTTCAACAGCTCTGCAAAGTTTTCATTTTAATTTCAAATTCCAAATTTTTGTACATTTGTTTATTATTTATTGGTTTTTCTATAATGTTTTGATAGAACGTGAAAAGACCGCACCCGGTTTTTTTTTTTTTT
>SMJT01000079.1:750116-935815 GCA_004349715.1 Crucihimalaya himalaica | reverse complement strand
TGTATGGAAGTAATGGATAAAGTCCTGATTGAAGTCCCTCTGATTGATGGAGTCAAGCTCTCACCTCCACTCCGGAGGTATGCTAAGAGGATGGTTACCAATGGTGTGAGTCCTGAGGAAGCAGCACTGCTCACAAAGGACATCAGTGAAATCCTCCTGAAAAAGACAGTTTCAAGGAAAGAGAGGAAAGTGAAAATCTCTGAACATGTCAGTGCTATGATTCAGAGTAGGATTCCAGAGAAGCTACCTGATCCAGGAAGCTTTGTACTAGACTGTTCCATCTCAACTAAAAGGTTCCCTCATTCTCTCTGTGATCTTGGCTCTAGCATTAACCTGATGCCTCTCTCTGTTGGTGAAAGTCTTGGGATGACCGATTTCGCTCCAACACAGATCTCTCTCATCTTAGCTGATAGATCCAAAAGGTTTCCCAAAGGTGTCTTAGAAGATGTTCCACTAATGATCGAAGGCTGTATGATTCCCACAGACTTTGTGGTTTTGGAATATGTTGAAAAACCTCAGGATCCTCTTATTTTGGGAAGATCATTTTTGGCAACAGCTGGTGCCATCATTGATGTGAGAAAGGGACAGATAGAGCTTGATTTGGGTGATGAAGTCATGAGCTTTAACATGGATAAGCTGAGGAGGAGATCTACCATTGATGGACAGACCTTTTCTGTAGAGATATCCATTGATGAGGACCCAAACACAGAGCTTTCACAAGACATTACTGCTGGGTATGTCAAAGTGTTGGATGATACTGAGCAAATGAACAAGCTGGTTGTTCAAGAAGATTTGGTTGAGAGCTCTGAAAAGAGCGATGTACTCAAGGATTGGAGTGAGGAGTGTCTTTTCAGTACTACTATGCTCAAGGAAGAGGCTCAAATTAATGCAAGACTGCTGGAAAATGATGTCTTTACATTAGAGGCAAGGATTGCAGAGCTAAACTACAGAAAAAGTGGTGAAATTCGAGTTTCGGACATTGCGTCAGTCGATGCAGCATTATGCCCACCATCTGATTCCAAACAAAAACTCCCACCTCTCACACGCCAGACACCTCGGCGAAAGCAAAGGTACGCACCTTCTTTTTTCAATTCCAAACCACCTAATATCATCAATCATATGTTTCCATCTACTTCACACTTAAGCAAGCCGCGAGATTCTCGTTAAGCGCTTGTTGTTTCTTTTGATGAATGTGCAGGAAAACGAAGTATCCCACCCAATCTTCCATCCCGCCCTGATGTTGTTCCTCACTTCCTTGGTAGACCACAAGCAGATAATGCTTACACACCACCTTGGATGAGACGTTTGTCACGGATGCATTCACTGTCTCTCTGCAAACCACCCGATGCCTGAGCCCCGACACGGTCAAGCTAATGACATTAAACAAACGCTTAGTGGGAGGCAACCCACTGGTGAGTCTGTATATAAGTTTTAATTTTAATCTTTTTCTGATTTTGTGTTTTGTGTCTGCACGAGAAACAGGTCCAGACGAGCAGTATCAATCGACACCAATCAGTGTCGATCAATACCACATCCACGGATAAGGAGCCTCTGTCGACAAACACTTGGTATCGCTCGATACCAGGCTGTATCGATCGATACTGATCATCACACGAACGATAACTTCTTTGCGTTTCATTCGCAGTCTATTCCTTTGTTTCTTTTGCCAAATATAGACTAGATAACACTGGGGACAGTGTTGTTTAAGTCTGGGAGAGGTAGTTGCTGAAAATGTGTTTGTTTTTCTTAGAGTCAATCTGTTTTTGGGTCAAATTTGTTTTATCGAGTCAAGCTTGTTGGAGATTATGATCTTTTTCTTGAATCTATTGTTCTGACCTTGCTTTAGAGTGACCAGTGTTACAGAATCAGTTTTAGATCGACTAATGAAAAATCCAAAGACTGACCAAATGACTAGAAGACACCCATGTCTCCAGCAGAGTCCTTCTAATTCCTGAGCCCAATTTTGCACTTCATTTCTGAGGTTGGTGTTCGCTGAACTTGATTTATCATTCATATCTGACAAAGGAACCCATGTGATTGAAAATTATGGTATACCTCTCCCTTGACACACGAAAAGTATGAAACTTGGGTGGTTCCTTGTTCATGATATTGTATGGGAAATAATCTAGAAGGTTCTTGAACATTGATTACAACAATGAAACTGGCGATGAAGGTTTGGTTGGATGATGTTGTGAAATAATGTGTGTAGTCTGGAAAGCTGCGATTGTTTACGGAGAAGTACATGGTGGTTAGATCTGAAACTGATTAGGTGATATCTGGAAAGCTTGGGAAAATGGTCATTGTGATGTTTCAAGAACAGGTGAGTCTCCGTGTTTTCAAACCTCTTTTCTACTTTAGCTTTCTGTTTGCTTGAGGGCAAGCAAAGGCTAAGTCTGGGGGAGTTGATATATCATGGTTTTTACCCATTTTTATTCATGATATATGTCTTGTTTTCAGAGTCCTTCTAGTGTTTTTGTAGTCTTTTTGAGTCTTTTCTGGTTTTGGCACGTTTGGAGCATAATTGGAGATATTGGAGCATTCTGGAAATTGTTTTTGGCATTCGTTGAATAACTTCCCACCGTTGGATTGAGCTCAAATTTGGATACAAGATAGATCAATGGATTAGCTTTCATTTGAAAGTGGTTTGAGGCCATTCTAACGATGCGATCAAACGTTATGCCAGTTTTCGTGAAGATAGTCCAGTTTGGCGAGCACAGAGACCTGGTATCGACCAACACCCACCTGGTATCGACCGATACCGACTGCAGGAAAGGAAAACATGTGATTTTACAAGTCTGAAGAGTCAGCAACTTGGCCCAAAGGATCCTATTATTTACAATTAAGCCCAGAACGTGTTTTAAGATTATATTTAGGGTTTTCAGCCACTTTTAGAGGGCAGACTAGTTTTTGATCATTATTCTGAATACTTTGAGAGAGATTGGTTCCGGGTTTTGTGGGAGACAATTCTGAACCCTTGTTTACTCTTGATTTATTTTATGCAATTTATTTTATTCATGATGTTTGCTTCATTCACCATGTCTGAGTAGATTCCTTGTTAGTTTTAGGGTTATTCAAAGGTGTTTGATGAATTGTTAGTTTGATCTGAATTGATAGGAGAGATTCAATAGAGTTCTTCATCTAGACTTGTGATTACTGCTGATTCTAGCTTCATGACTTAGAATCTGATCTTAGGTTGTTTGATTGGCACGAAAGTGTGATTGATTGCCTGAACTAGTGTTAGATGAGCAAAAGACCTAAACGCAAAGAAATTTGGTTTAGGATTTTGTGACCAATTGAACATGATCATTAATGCTTGTTTGAATTCATAGGATTTGCAAAGAAATTTGTAATTCTAGGTTTAGACATAGATAATCTTCGCAGCGACGATTGGTTGATTTTATATTTGTGTTTCAAGTTCAAGAACAGTGCTTAATATCCTCCCGACATTCTATTTGATCTGCAATTCTGATTTACCAGAGAATTTCCCTAGGCTTAGCGTTTTTCCTCCATTGATTTTACAACCAGTTTCTAATCGTCTGCTTATTTCCTGCATTACTTTGTTCGCTTAGCTTAATTCGAGTCTTAATATCTATTGAGTGAATTCTTGAGTCTTTGTGGTTCGACCCCTAATATATTGCAGCTACTGCTTAGGTACTTTTAGGGTATTATATTTGAGCATATCAATATGCAGCACATGCGTTGGCTGAAGCCAACTCGTCGCTGGTGCCTACCCACGACAGATGGAGAGCTCTTCGTGCAGCTCCCCAACCGCACACTGACCCGCATCGGCGACGACCATTCTCAGCTGCATTTCGATCCAGATCCGAGTCTGCTTTCAGTTGCTCCATCCACGCGTGTCCGCGCACCACGCCAGCTCCCATCCATTCCTGTCGTTGCAGCCGAGGCACCTGCAGATGACTTTGCTGGAAGTCAACCTCGCCGTTCACAGCGCCGCCAGACATCTGCTCCTGCACCTTCATTTCCTCCACCACCAGATCTGCCGATGGAGACTGCCACTTTTCAGAGGTATGTCATGGAGAGTCTTCAGAGCATCAGGTCCGTTGTCTCTCGCTGCCACTGCATGTCATCCACTGACGCCGACCACTCCACTCCTGGCCTTTCATCTCGCTATGCTGTATCATATGACGATGATGATTCAGACGACTAGTCTCTGCTCCTAGGTTTCACATTTTCTTTTCTTTTCTTTTCTCTTGTTTTGCTTTCCTTTCTGAACTTGTCTATCTCATTGTCAGTACTTGTTGAACTTATGGATATCTATTGATTTTGTTGCTTCTAACTGTGCTCTCATGATCTAACAGTTCTTCATCTAACAATTAGCTTCATTGGACACGGTTTTGAGTTTCAGGATTCCAGACAAAGACCTTGGTATCGATCGATACTCTCTCAGTATCGATCGATGCCCATCATTTTCCCACGGTACTTTCAAGCCAACTTTCAGCCATTCTGTTCTTGTGCTTTCTTTTGTTTCCCCTGGGTTAGATAACACTGGGGACAGTGTTGTTTAAGTCTGGGGGAGGTAGTTACTAACATTTGGGTTTGTTTTTCTTAGAGTCAGTCCTTTTGAGTCAAATTTTTGTTTTATTGAGTCAAAACCAGTTGGAGATTCTGAACCTTTGCTTGATTTCATTGTTCTGACTTTGTTTTTAAGTAACCATTTGTCATAGAATCAGCTCTAAGATCGACTAATAAAAAATCCAAAGACTAACCAGTTGACCAGGAAAAACCCATGTCTTTAGCAAATTTCTTCTAAATCCTGAGCCAAATCTTGCACTTCACCTCTGAGGTTGGTATTCACTGAACTTGATTCATCATTCATATCTGACNTTGATCTGAATTGATAGGAGAGATTCAATAGAGTTCTTCATCTAGACTTGTGATTACTGCTGATTCTAGCTTCATGACTTAGAATCTGATCTTAGGTTGTTTGATTGGCACGAAAGTGTGATTGATTGCATGAACTAGTGTTAGATGAGCAAAAGACCTAAACGCAAAGAAATTTGGTTTAGGATTTTGTGACCAATTGAACATGATCATTAATGCTTGTTTGAATTCATAGGATTTGCAAAGAAATTTGTAATTCTAGGTTTAGACATAGATAATCTTCGCAGCGACGATTGGTTGATTTTATATTTGTGTTTCAAGTTCAAGAACAGTGCTTAATATCCTCCCGACATTCTATTTGATCTGCAATTCTGATTTACCAGAGAATTTCCCTAGGCTTAGCGTTTTTCCTCCATTGATTTTACAACCAGTTTCTAATCGTCTGCTTATTTCCTGCATTACTTTGTTCGCTTAGCTTAATTCGAGTCTTAATATCTATTGAGTGAATTCTTGAGTCTTTGTGGTTCGACCCCTAATATATTGCAGCTACTGCTTAGGTACTTTTAGGGTATTATATTTGAGCATATCAATATGCAGCACATGCGTTGGCTGAAGCCAACTCGTCGCTGGTGCCTACCCACGACAGATGGAGAGCTCTTCGTGCAGCTCCCCAACCGCACACTGACCCGCATCGGCGACGACCATTCTCAGCTGCATTTCGATCCAGATCCGAGTCTGCTTTCAGTTGCTCCATCCACGCGTGTCCGCGCACCACGCCAGCTCCCATCCATTCCTGTCGTTGCAGCCGAGGCACCTGCAGATGACTTTGCTGGAAGTCAACCTCGCCGTTCACAGCGCCGCCAGACATCTGCTCCTGCACCTTCATTTCCTCCACCACCAGATCTGCCGATGGAGACTGCCACTTTTCAGAGGTATGTCATGGAGAGTCTTCAGAGCATCAGGTCCGTTGTCTCTCGCTGCCACTGCATGTCATCCACTGACGCCGACCACTCCACTCCTGGCCTTTCATCTCGCTATGCTGTATCATATGACGATGATGATTCAGACGACTAGTCTCTGCTCCTAGGTTTCACATTTTCTTTTCTTTTCTTTTCTCTTGTTTTGCTTTCCTTTCTGAACTTGTCTATCTCATTGTCAGTACTTGTTGAACTTATGGATATCTATTGATTTTGTTGCTTCTAACTGTGCTCTCATGATCTAACAGTTCTTCATCTAACAATTAGCTTCATTGGACACGGTTTTGAGTTTCAGGATTCCAGACAAAGACCTTGGTATCGATCGATACTCTCTCAGTATCGATCGATGCCCATCATTTTCCCACGGTACTTTCAAGCCAACTTTCAGCCATTCTGTTCTTGTGCTTTCTTTTGTTTCCCCTGGGTTAGATAACACTGGGGACAGTGTTGTTTAAGTCTGGGGGAGGTAGTTACTAACATTTGGGTTTGTTTTTCTTAGAGTCAGTCCTTTTGAGTCAAATTTTTGTTTTATTGAGTCAAAACCAGTTGGAGATTCTGAACCTTTGCTTGATTTCATTGTTCTGACTTTGTTTTTAAGTAACCATTTGTCATAGAATCAGCTCTAAGATCGACTAATAAAAAATCCAAAGACTAACCAGTTGACCAGGAAAAACCCATGTCTTTAGCAAATTTCTTCTAAATCCTGAGCCAAATCTTGCACTTCACCTCTGAGGTTGGTATTCACAGAACTTGATTCATCATTCATATCTGACGAAGGAACCCATGCGTTTGAAAACTTCGGTATACCTCTCCCTTGACACATATTGAAGCATGAAAGATGAGATGATTTCCGCCGAGTAGAGGGCTAGGAACATTTCCTGTGATCCCATTTTTCTACTTGGATAAGGAATGATCACACAAGAGTCTGAAGCGAGGGGTAGGAACATTTCCAGTGACCCCATTATTCGCTTAAGAGGGGAGAACTGTCTACGGAGAAGTACATGGTGGTCAGATCCGAAACTGTTTAGGACCAAGAAAGATATGTGGAGTTAGGACCAAGAAAGACATACCTCAGATTGGCTGGAAGTGGTTTAAAATTGAGTTTAAGAGCTCTCTCCTCACTCCAGTCGCCAAACGAATCAGAACGTGTAGGAGTGACAACCAGTTGCTCGGGGTGTCGATCGACTCTTAGTGGTTCTCAGGGTGTAACCTCATGAAGTACTCGTCCGATATATCACTGTAGGTATCAATGAAGAATGTCTGCCCATCAATGGTTGGCTTTTTCATCATCTTCTCCATGTTGAAGGTCATGATCAGATAACCAATGTTAAGGGATATTCTCCCATTCTTGCAGTCGATCAGAGCGCCTANTTGGCTTTTTCATCATCTTCTCCATGTTGAAGGTCATGATCAGATAACCAATGTTAAGGGATATTCTCCCATTCTTGCAGTCGATCAGAGCGCCTACTGTGGCTAGATAGGGTCTGCCCAAATCAGTGGATCTCTTGGCTCCGCGTTGTACTTGATATATCATGATTTTTATCTGTTTTTAACCATGATATAAGTCCTTTTATTAAGTCTTTTCAGTATTTTTAGAATCTTTCAGAGTCTTTTCAGGAATTAGGCGCAATTGGAGCTAAATTGGATTTATTGAAACTTCTGAAGCAGTTCGGAGACTGAAGCTCAGTATCGATCGATACCAGCATCCGGAAGAAACACAACTGAAGATCCTAGTGTCGATCGATACCATTTATGGTATCGGTCAATACCGATAGTCAGAACGCACATTCTTCAGAAGACCCGAAGAACAAACCGAAGATTTCCTTATTTTTGCAATGAACTCCAAAGCGTGTTTTAGTTATAAAATTAGGTTTATCAGCCTCATAGAGGCAGACATTGATTATTGGAGATAAAGTGTTTTTGCAATAGAGTTTTGGGAGAAGAACCTTGAACCATCTTTGTATTCTTACCCTATTTTACTTTATGATATATATTTTATTCATGATGTTTGTTTCATTCACCATGTCTGAGTAGATTCATTGTTAGGTTTAGGGTTATTCAAAGGTATTTGATGAATTGTTAATTTAGATTTAACTGTTAGGAAAATCTATAGAGTTCTTCACCTAGACTTGATATTAATGCTTATTCTAGCCTCGCGAACTAGAATCTGATATTAGGTTGATTTATTGACACGAAAGTGTGATTAGTTTCCTCAACTAGTGTTTGGTGAGCAAAAGACCTATTCGCAAAGAAATTTGTATAGGATTTTGTGAACAATTGAACCTGATCGTTAATGCTTGTTTGAATTCTTAGAATTTGCAAAGAAATTTGGAATTCTAGGTTTAGGCATAGACAGTCTTTGCAATGACAGTTGGTTGATTTTACATTTTTGTTTCAAGTTCAAGAACGACGCTTATTATATTTCTAACATTTTATTTGATTGACAATTCTGATTTAACTGCGAACTTCCCTAGGCCTAGCGTTTTCCTCACTGATTTTACTACTTGATTTTAAATGTTTTGTTATTTTTGATTACATTCGTTTTGTTTAGCTTAATTCACATTCTAGAATTTATTGAGTGACAATTTTGAGTCTTTGTGGTTCGACCCCTAGAATACTACAACTACTGCTTAGATACTTTTGGGTATTATATTTGAGCATATCAAATTTTGGCGCCGTTGCCGGGGACTCTAATTTCACCATTAGATTTCGGTTTAGAATTTTGACTAACTTGTCGAGCATCGATCAACACCCTTTGAGTATCGATCGATACTCGTCTTAATCCTTGTTACTTACGCGATTTAATTTCTGTGTTTCAGGTGTATGCAACATCGTGAGACCAGAAGAAGCAAGAACAAGCAGTTGACCAGTCTATCTAACAAAGAGCTAGCTGATTTAGAGCGCACGATCAGAAAGCAAAAGAAACAAGCAGAGATGAACAATCCGATTGTGCTCGCTCGTGACGAAGCTGGGGTTTTGAGAGATCAGGAAGGTCACCTGTGTGACGAGCAAGGACAGAGGCTTGATGCAGAAGGAAACGTTGTTGTCTTTGCACCGGTAGCTAATGAAACGGTCCCACCAACTATGCGTGGGAATGTTGGGAATGCTTTGGTTAATCGCGCCAGAACGCTTGGGGAGTACAACAGAACTCTGGTTAATCTATGCCAATCAGTCTGCGATCAGTCTGGTTAATCTATGCCAATCAGTCTGCGATTCGTATTCCCACTTTTCAGAGAAATGACTTTGAGCTGAAGCCTGCATACTACACTCTTGTAGGCCAGCACCCTTTTCATGGTCTTTCTCACGAGCATCCCATGGATCACATCGAGAGGTTCGAAGATTTGGTCACTAGTATCAAGTACAATGGAGTGCCCAATGTGTTCCTCTTCTGAAAGCTTTTCCCATTCTCTCTTGGTGGAGATGCAGCTTACTAGTTGAAGCAGTTGCGTCCTGGTTCTCTGACTGCTTGGGAGGAGACCAAGAATGCGTTCCTAAACAATTTCTATGATGATGCGAGATCCGAAGAGCCCAGGAACAAGATCTCCCAGTTTTCTCAGGGAGCAACTGAGGCATTCAAGGTTGCTGGGGTTCAATTTCGGTCTTATCAGAGGGATTTTCCTCACCATGGTTTCTCACAAGTTCAGTTATTGGGTATCTTCTTCAGAGGGATTGATTGGAGGTATTAGATGGCTTTGGACGCTGCAAGCAATGGAAATTTCAACACGAGGTATCCTGAAGACGCTTACATACTGATCGAGAACTTTGCGTCTAGCAACAGCACCAAGAATGGCGACTACGAGCGGAAGAAGCAGAATGGGAACGTCGACAGACTGCAGATTGCTGAGGTACATGCGAAGCTGGATTCGGTTCAAAATTTGTTGATGGGCAAGCAGCAGAAAGCAGTGCAATTTGCTGAAGAAGTCAAGAACATAGATGAAGGTGAAGCAGAGGAAGTCAACTACATAGGTGGTAATGGATTTAAGAATTCGTCGTACAACCGCGGTTTCACCAACAACTCTCAGAGAGGAGGGTTCAAGTCTGACTTTAAGTCCACGAATTTCGGAGCAAACTCCTTTGCTCAGAAACCATTCCAGAACAGTGGGTACACTCGCACCTATGGAAATTCATCTTACCAAACACCACCTCCCAAGACTCAGGAAAGCAAGGTTGAATCCATGCTTGAGCAGATTCTTGAGGGGCAGCAGAAGATGACAGTGGATTTCAATGGGAAGATGGATGCTTTGTACACTGACCTGAATGGAAAAATCGAAGCTCTTAACATTCATCAGAAGAAGTTGGAAACTCAATTTGCCCAGACTGCACAAACAGTTAAGAGACAGGATGTTTCCTTCCAGGAAAGACGGTGAATCCAAGGGAACACGTTCACGCAATTACCTTGAGAAGTGGAAGAGAGGTCAGTCTAGGAGTGAAGAAAACATATTCTGCAAAGCAGCTCGTCGATCTTGTTGGAGACGACGACAATGAGATTCCGGGAATGACTCTTGTATCGATCGACACTCACCCAGTGTCGGTCGATACCAATCAACATTGATCGGCACCCATACGTTCTGTAGAAACAGTTACACAACCACCAGCATCAATCGACACTCACCCAGTGTCGATCGATACAAGTCCAAACATGGAGAAGAGGCAGTCCACAGGAAACACTGGGAGGGTTTACGTACCTAAGATTCCTTTCCCTCGACCTCCTGCCAAGACTAAGAAGGAAATAGAAGAGGCTAGATGCAAAGCAATGCTAGAAAAGTTGGTTGTTGAACTCCCTTTCGTCAATGCTATCATGACTTCACCAGCTTTCAGAAGGTATATCAAGCGGATGGTGTCAAGTAATGTGAATCTTGAGGAAGGAGTATTGAGGATTACTCACGAGTGCAGTGCGATCCTACTCAACAAGATTCCAGAAAAGCTGCCAGACCCTGGAAGTTTCGTATTGGATTGCACAATCTTCACTGAAAGGTTCGAACACTCCCTTTGTGATCTCGGTTCCAGTGTCAACCTCATGCCGTATTCAGTGGCTAAGAGAATGGGGATGAAAGATTTCACACCTACTAGGATCTCCCTAATTCTTGATGATCGCTCAGTCTGATTTCCCGAAGGATTACTCGAGGACGTTCCAATTACGATCGACGACTGCTTGGTCCCGACTTATTTTATAGTCCTAGAGTACGACGCTGGACCAAGAGATCTACTGATTTTGGGTAGACCCTTTATAGCCACAGCAGGCTCTCTGATCGACTGCAAGAATGGGAGAATGTCCCTCAACATTGGTGATCTGATCATGACCTTCAACATGGAGAAGATGATGAAAAAGCCAACCATTGATGGGCATACATTCTTCATCGATACCTTCAGTGATATATCGGACAAGTACTTTATGCGGTTACACCCTGAGAATCCGTTGGAGAGAGCACTAGTTTGTTCAGCTGAAACAGAGATGAATACCAGTGAGGTCGCTACTAGGTACGCCACGATCCTTGACAACACCACTGAAGCATCGATCGATACCACCGAGAGTATCGATCGACATCAGCTATTTTTGCGTGAGGAACTGGTTGTCTCTCCCACGCGATCTGATTCGTTCGGCAACTGGAGTGAGGAAAGAGCTCCTAAACTCGATCTTAAACCACTCCCCGCCAATCTAAGGTATGTCTTTCTTGGTCCTAACTCCACATATCCTGTGATTGTTAATTCTTCTTTAAACAACACAGAGGTCACCTTACTGCTGAGCAAGCTGCGCAAGTATTGCAAAGCTCTCAGCTATTCTCTTGATGACATTTCAGGTATATCACCGGATCTGCGCATGCATCGGATTCATCTGGAGAACGAGTTAAAAGCTTCAATCGAACATCTGAGGAGGCTTAACCCGAATCCGAAGGAAGTTGTGAAGAAAGAGATAATGAAACTTCTGGAAGCAGGAATCATCTATGCCATCTATGACAGCAGTTGGGTCAGTCCAGTTCATGTTGTACCTAAGAAAGGAGGATTCACTGTGGTAAAGAATGAGAAAGATGAGTTGTTCCCTTCAAGAACGATCACTGAGCACCGCATGTGTATCGATTACAGGAAGTTGAATGTTGCTACTAGGAAAGACCATTTTCCACTGCCTTTCATCGATCAAATGCTGGAGAGATTGGCAAGTCACCCTTACTACTGCTTCCTGGATGGATATCCAGGCTTCTTCCAGATCCCGATACATCCAGACGATCAGGAGATGACGACATTTACATGTCCCTACGACACATTCGCTTACAGGAGAATGCTGTTTGGGTTATGTAACGCTCCAGCCACCTTCTAGAGATGTATGATGTCAATTTTCTATGATCTAAGAGTTCATGGAGGTGTTTCTGGATGACTTTTCAGTTTACGGATCTTGATTCAAGGGGTGCCTAGACAACTTATGCAAGGTACTTCAGCGATGCGAAGAGAAACATCTAGTTCTTAATTGGAAGAAGTGTCACTTTATGGTTCAAGAAGGCATTGTTTTGGGACACAGGGTTTCTAAGGCTGGGATCAAAGTTGATAAGGCTAAGATTCAGGTTATTACAAGCCTCCTGCCACCAACATCTGTGAAGGACATTCGGAGTTTCCTTGGTCATGTCGGATTCTATCGCAGATTCATTCAGGACTTCTCCAAGATAGCTCGCCCACTTACTACTCTTCTCTGTAAGGATGTCACCTTCGATTTTACACCGGAGTGTCTTGTCGCATTCGAACAGATCAAGAAGGCATTGGTTACTGCTCATATTATTCAACCGCCCGATTATAACCTCCCCTTTGAGATCATGTGTGATCCGAGTGATTTCGCAGTTGGGTCAGTTCTGGGACAGAGGAAGAACAAGAAGCTCCATGTCATTTACTACGCCAGCAGGACATTGGATGATGCCCAAAAGAACTACAACACTACAGAGTAAGAGTTACTCGCCGTTGTGGTCTCTTTTGAGAAATTTTGTTCTTATCTGATTGGGAGTAAGGTGACCGCTAATACCGACCATGCTGCTCTCAAGTATCTGCTGCAGAACAAGGTTCTAAAGCCTCGCCTTTGCCGTTAGGTTCTACTGCTCCAAGGTTTTGACATCGAGATTAAGGATAAGAAAGGAGTGGATAATGGAGTTGCAGATCATCTCTCACGAATGAGGATCGATGACACCGTGCCTATTGATGATTATTTACCTGAGGAGAAAATCTACTTCATAGAAACTGGGATTCGACACAACTCTGATGCGACTCTGCCAGTGCAAAACGCAAGCATCAATCGACACCCAAGTAGTATCGATCGACACCCTCACGAGATTTTGCAATCTCCCAATGTCCAAAATGTCAGTATTGATCGACATAGCTAATTATCTTGCTGCGGGATGAACCGTACTTGTACAAGCACTGTTCTGATGAACCGTACTTGTACAAGCACTGTTCTGATTAACCGTACTTGTACAAGCACTATACGTGATGAACCGTACCTGTACAAGCACTGTTTTAGGATGAACTGTACTTGTACAAGCACTGTTCTGACGAGATTTACAGAAGATGTATCGCTGAGACTGAGGTGTCGGAAGTTCTGTATCACTACCTTGGATCTGAGTATGTTGGGCACTTCGCCACATTCAAGATAGTTTCCAAAGTTCTTCAAGCTGGTTTCTGGTGGCCTACACTGTTCAAGGATGCTCATGCTTTTATCTCACATTGCGACGTGTGTCAGAGAAGAGGGAAGATAAGTAAGCAACATGAGATACCACATAACTTTGTCCTCGAAGTAGAAGTTTTTGATTGCTGGGGTATCGATTTTATGGGACCGTTCCCTCCATCGCGACAGAACATGTACATCTTGGTCGTTCTCTCCAAATGGGTAGAAGTGATTGCTATTCCTACCAACGACTCTTCCGTAGTTCTGAAGTTGTTCAAGACCATTATCTTCCCTCGATTTGGAGTACCTCGAGTTGATATAAGTGATGGTGGCACTCACTTTATCAACAAGATCTTCAAAAACCTACTGAGGAAGTACGGCGTGCGTCACCGCGTCACCACACCTTATCATCCTCAGACAGGCGGACAGGTTGAGGTCTCCAATAGACAGATCAAAGAGATTTTGGAGAAGACAGTTGGCGCTACACGGAAAGACTGGGCGGTGAAGCTCGACAATGCACTTTGGGCCTACCGGACCGCTATCAAGACACCACTTGGCACCACACCATTCCATTTTTTGTACGGGAAAGTGTGTCATCTTCCAATTGAGATCGAGCACAAAGCAGTCTGGGCTACTAAATTGTTGAATTTCAACATCAAGTCTGCTGCTCAAAAGCGATTGGTTCAACTCAATGAGCTAGATGAGATCAGACACCTCGCCTATGAAAACTCCAAGCTGTACAAGGAGAGGACTAAGGCCTATTACGACAAGAAGATCCTTTCTCGCCACTTTGAATCGAATGACTAGGTACTTCTGTATAACTCTCGTTTACAGTTATTTCCTAGGAAATTGTGTTCTTGTTGGTCAGGTCCCTTCACAATCAAGAAAGTTCGGCCGCACGGTGCAGTAGTGTTGGTGAATGCTGAGGGAAAAGAGTTCACTGTCAATGGACATCGAGTGAAACATTATTGGGCAAAAGCCACTATTCCAGATGGCCACATAATGCCTCTGGCTGAACCACTAGATGCCTGAATGATCCCAATGTCAAGCTAAGGACATTAAACAAGCGGTTGGTGGGAGGCAACCCACTGGTGAGTCTGTACATAAGTTTTTCCTTTCGTTTTCATTTTTGTTTTTGTCTTGTGTCTTCACGTGAACCAGGTTTAGATGACAAGCATCGATCGACACCCAAGTAGTATCGATCGATACCGAGACCAAAGAAGAGTTGTGCTATCATGTATAGATCGATACCACTTACGGTATTGGTCGATACCCATCACCCAGGTAAGTTTTTCTATAAAACCCTTGGGTTTCTTCTTCATTTCTTCACTCCTTCATCGATCGACGCCGCCGCTCACTCCGATTTTCTCTCACCATTTCTTCATTTCTTAACCGTTTTGCTCGATTTTAAATCCTATTCTAATCGGATTTTCGTCCCCACTGTCATCCTACCATTCACTCTCTCGATCTGCAAGGTAAAATATTCAAAATCTTAACCCTTGGATTCGTTGGCAGGTTTGGAAATTTTCGATTATGTTTCCTCTGTTTTACTTTCCTGCACCGTCTCCTTTCATTGATAGTTCTAGGGGAATGAGAACACATTAGATGGGGTTGAATTAGCTTGTTTTGCATGATAATATTTCTGAGCAATTCGACAATGTGTTGTGATGATTGAATTGGAATGAGATGCATATCAACTCTGCTACTATGCAGTATCTGTATGACGATATAGTGATTTATGTTGACTTTGTTTTGATCGCAGATGGCTCCCCGCAAGAAGGCACGACACTCGGAAGCCTCCGATTCCTACCCACCACGCCGCGATTTCAGCCTCCAGGACAAGGTGGAAGCTTTCGACGGATCATTCTAGCACACCGGCGTCGTGACAGCTTGCCTGACCAGAGATCGTTACAGGGTTCTGAAGGGAGGATTCACCAATGACACGGGTCCTCAGAGTTTTCTTGAGGTCCACGTCAGTGACCTGAGAGCTGCGCCATACCGCACACCATCTCTCCCCACCCCTGTTGTTGCTGCTAGGCCTCCCTGGCCTAATTTGGAAGGGAAGAGGATCATACCTAGGCGCGATTGGGCAAGTTTGCCTAAGGAGGAGACTGAGAGCGAGGCATGCATCTATAGGCCTATCGCCGAGGAGTGGGACGACTATGACACATTGTTCTACAACGAGTTGCTGCGTGTTGTTGTGGTCCCTACGCGCTTCATCGACCCTCACACCATGCGCCATCTGGGTTTCGATGTGGAGCTCTCTGCCATGCTCGATAAGATCGGTTTGGGAACATTGTACTCGCGGCAGTACAACCTCTATCCCGACTTTGTCTGCCAGTTCCTTGCGACTGCAGATGTCTACTACAGAGACGAGGTCCACCGCGATGCTTTGGAAGGCGCACTCTAACCTTCCTGATTCGGGGCATCCGCTACAGGCTGCCAATCCCTAACCTCTGCGACATCTACGATTTCAACCGCGATCTCAGACAGGTAGCTCTGCCTACTCAGTTTCATGATGTGCAGGTTTTCTGGAGACACATCGGTCTTGGAACCTACCACTCCAAGACTACGATGCAGATAGACGTCCGTCACCCCACTCTTCGTTGCATTGTTCGCATTCTGAGCACCACTCTCCTCTGCAAGATGGAGCCAAACATGTTGCGGATTTCTGAGCTGATCCTCCTCTACAAGGCTGTCGGCGACCTCATTCCTGAGGATTAATATCAGTGGCTCGAGTTAAACCTCACGGTCAACATGGGCGCCGTCTTTGCACACCACCTGGTCTCTCTGAAGATCAAGCCTTTCTCCGGATGCAACTACGCCACTGCACAGAAGATCGAGTCGATCGGCAGCCTCCTCATTCCCATCTTTGTGCATTTCGCTATCTCCACTTCAAAGAGCTCGATTTTCACAGCTCGCTCTCTCATTGATGAGCAGCATATGCAGCACATGCGTTGGCTGAAGCTAACTCGGCGTTGGTGTCTTCCCACGACCGGCGGTGAGCTCTTTGTGTATCTCCCCAACCGAGCTCTAACCACCATTGAAGGCGATGCCTCCAAGCTGCGATTTGATCCAGATCCCAGCTTGCTTTCGGTTTCTCCGGCTACACGTGTACGCGCTCTACCATGCCTCCCTTCTACTCCGACTGATGCCGATGCCGTACCCGCAGCTGACTTTGCTTGAAGTCAGCCCCGCCGTTCACAGCGCCACCAGACATCTGCTCCTGCACCTTCCTTCCCTCCGCGTCTAGACTTGCCGATGGAGACTGCCACCTTTCAGAGGTACGTCATGGAGAGCTTACAGAGCATTGGGGTAGCTGTCTCTCGTTGCCGCTGCATGTCATCTACGGATGTCCACTCTTCCACACCCGGCCCTTCATCGCGATATGATGTCTCCAACTATGATGATTCAGATGATTAGACTCTTTGTTTCCTTGTTTTCACGTTTTTCTCTTTCCCTGTTCTTTTTCTTTTCTTTGTCTTTCCATTTGAACTTTTAGGTCTCTTTGTCAGTACTCTATTTGTGTTGAACTTATGGCTATCTTATGATTTTGTTGCTTCTAACTTGTGTTCTAGTGATCTAACAGTGCTTCATCTAACATTTGGCTCTCTTGACACGATTTTAGGCATCAGTTTCACGAAAAAGGATCTTTGTATCGATCGACACACAACTGGTATCGGTCGATACTCAGCAAGCATCGGTCGATACCGGTTGATACATCGATCGATACCCATAATCACAAACTGTACCTTTGTGAAATCCTTCAGCCATTCTGTTCCTTTGCTTTTTTTACCTTCTCTAGAATAGATAACACATGGGACAGTGTTGTTTAAGTCTGGGGGAGGTAGTTACTGACATTGTGTTTGTTTTTCTTAGAGTCAGTTATCTTTGAGTCAAATTTTGTTTTCTTGAGTCAAATTTTGTTTTCTTGAGTCAAATTTTGTTTTCTTGAGTCAAAACCTGTTGGAGATTATGAACTTTTGCTTGAATCTATTGCTCTGACTTTGTTTTTAAGTAACCAGTGTTACAGAATCAGCTCTAAGATCGACTAATGAAAAATCCAAAGACTGACCAGTTGACTAGAAGACACCTATGTCTCCAGTAGATTTCTTCTAAATCCTGAGCCAAATTATGCAGTTCATTTCTGAGGTTGGTGTTTACTAAACTTGATTCATCATTCATATCTGACAAAAGAACCCATGTGTTTGAAAATTATGATATACCTCTCCCTTGACGCACGTTGATACATGTAATGCATGAAAGATGAGATGATTTCCGCCGAGTAAAGGGCTAGGAATACTTCCTGTGATCCCATTTTTCTACTTGGATAAGAATGATCACACAAAATTCTGAAGCGAGGGGTAGGAACATTTCCCGAGACCTCGTTATTCGCCTAAGACTTTTGATATTTTGAGAGGGGAGAACCGGGGATTCGGTGGCGATTACCATCAATACTCGCGTCTCAAACCTTGATTTGTATATGCAAGCTTAATCCAAAATCAAGAGCATAAAAGGAGATAAGTTTGGGGGAGAGGAAAACAATACCAAAGTATGAAACTTGGGTGGTTCCTTGGTCATGATATCGCATAAGGAAGAATCTAGAAGGCTCTTGAACATCAGCAACAGTTATGAAACGGCAATGAAGGATTTAGTATGTTGATGTTGGGAGATAATGTGTGGAATCTGGAAAGTTGCGAATGTCTACGGAGAAGTACATGGTGGTTAGATCCAAAACTCATTAGGTGACATCTGGGAGCTTGGAAAAGGGGTCATTACAATTCTTCAAGAACAGGTGAGTCTCTGTGTTTTCAAACCTCTTTCTCTAGTTTGGTTTTCTGTTTGCTTGAGGGCAAGCAAAGACTAAATCTGGAAGAGTTGATATATCATGGTTTTTACCCGTTTTTAACCATGATATAAGTCCTTTTATTGAGTCTTTTGAGTATTTTTAGAGTCTTTCAGAGTCTTTTCAGGAATTAGGTGCAATTGGAGCTAAATTGGATTTATCGAAACTTCTGAAGCAGTTTGGAGCTGAAGCAGTTCGGAGACTGAAGCTCAGTATGGGTGTCGATCGACACTGCATGGGTGTCGATCGACACTGCATGGGTGTCGATCGACACTGCATGGGTGTCGATCGACACTGCATGGGTGTCGATCGACACTGCATGGGTGTCGATCGACACTGCATGGGTGTCGATCGACACTGCATGGGTGTCGATCGACACCAGCATCCAGAAGAAACACAACTGAAGATCCTAGTATCGATCGATACCATTTATGGTGTCGGTCGATACCGATAGTCAGAACGCACATTCTTCCGAAGACCCGAAGAAGAAACAGGAAATTTTCTTATTTTTGCAATGAACTCCGAAGCGTGTTTTAATTATAAAATTAGGTTTTTCAGCCTCATAGAGGCAGACATTGATTCTTGGAGATAGAGTGTTTTTCCAATAGAGTTTTGGGAGAAGAACATTGAACCCACTTTGTATTCTTACTCTATTTTACTTTATGATATCTATTTTATTCATGATGTTTGTTTCACTCACCATGTCTGAGTAGATTCTTTGTTAGGTTTAGGGTTATTCAAAGGTATTTGATGAATTGTTAATTTAGATTTAATTATTAGGAAAATCTATAGAGTACTTCACCTAGACTTGAGATTAATGCTTATTCTAGCCTCGTGAACTAGAATCTGATATTAGGTTGCTTAATTGACACGAAAGTGTGATTAGTTTTCTGAACTAGTGTTTGGTGAGCAAAAGACCTATTCGCAAAGAAATTTGGTTTAGGATTTTGTGAACAATTGAACCTGATCGTTAATGCTTGTTTGAATTCTTAGAATTTGCAAAGAAATTTGGAATTCTAGGTTTAGACATAGATAGTCTTCGCAACGACAGTTGGTTGATTTTACATATGTATTTCAAGTTCAAGAACGGTGCTTATTATATTCCTGACATTTTATTTGATTGACAATTCTGATTTACCTGCGAACTTCCCTAGGCCTAGCGTTTTCCTCGCTGATTTTACTACTTGATTTTAACTGTTTTGTTATTTTTGATTACATTCGTTTTGCTTAGCTTAATTCACATTCTGGAATTTATTGAGTGACAATCTTGAGTCTTTGTGATTCGACCCCTAGAATACTACAGCTACTGCTTAGATATATTATGGTATTATATTTGAGCATATCAGTACTCTAGGACTATGAAATCAGTCGGGACTAAGCAGTCTCCGATCGTAATTGGAACGTCCTTGAGTAATCCTTCGGGAAATCGGACTGAGCGGTCAGCAAGAATTAGAGAGATCCTAGTGGGTGTGAAGTCGGTCATCCCTATTCTCTTAGCTACTGAATACGACATGAGGTTGACACTGGAACCGAGATCGCAAAGCGAGCGTTCGAACCTTTCAGTGAAGATTGTGCAGTCCAATACGTGGATTTAAAGTCAGACTTGAATCCTCCTCTCTGAGAGTTGTTGGTGAAACTGCGGTTGTACGACGAATTCTGAAATTCATTACCACCAATGTAGTTAACATCCTCTTCTCACCTTCATCTATGTTCTCGACTTCTTCAGCAAAATGCACTGCCTTCTGCTGCTTGTCCATCAACAAATTGTGAACCGAATCCAGCTTCGCATGTACCCCAGCAATCTGCAGTCCGTCGGCGTTCCCATTCTGCTTCTTCCGCTCGTAGTCGGCATTCTTGGTGTTGTTACTAGATGCCAAGTTCTCGATCAGCACATAAGCGTCTTCAGGATATCTCGTGTTGAAATTTCCATTGCTCGCAGCGTCCAGAGCCATCTGATACCCAGCAATTGAACTTGTGAGAAACCGTGATGAGGACAATCCCTCTGGTAAGATCGGAATTTCACCCAAGTAGCCTTGAATGCCTCAGTCGCTCCCTGAGAAAATTGGGAGATCTTGTTCCTGAGATCTTCGGATCTCGCATCATCATAGAAATTGTTTAGGACACATTCTTAGTCTCCTCCCAAGTGGTTAGAGACCCAGGAAGTAATTGCTTCAGCCAGTAAGCTGCATCTCCACCAAGAGAGTATGGGATGAGCTTACAGAAGATGAACTCATTGGGCATTCCATTGTAATTGATACTAGTGACCAAATCTTCAAACCTCTCGATGTGATCAATGGGATGCTCGTGAGAAAGACCATGAAAAGGGTGCTGGCCTACGAGAGTGTAGTATGCAGGCTTCAACTCAAAGTCATTCCTCTGAAAGGTGGGAATACGAACCGCAGGCTGATTGGCATAGAACTGATCGGGTCTGTTGTACTCCCCAAGCGTCCTGGCACGATTAACCAGAGCATTCCCAACATTCCTACGCACAGCTGGTGGGATAATTTCGTTGGCTACCGGTGCAGGGACAACGATGTTTCCTTCTGCATCAACCCTCTGTCCTTGCTCATTACACAGATGACCTTCCTGATCTCTCAAAACTCCAGCTTCATCACGAGCGAGCATAATTGGATTGTTGAACTCTGTTTACTTCTTCTGTCTTCTGATCGTGCGCTCTAAATCAGCTAGTTCTTTGTTGGATAGATTAGTCAATTGCTTATTCTTGCTTCTTCTGGTTTCACGATTGTGCATACACCTGAAACACAGAAGTTAAAGCACGTAAGTAACAGGGATTAAAAACGAGTATCGATCGATGCCTAAAGGGTGTCGATCGATGCTCGACAACTTAGTCGAAATTCTAAACTGAAATCTAATGTTGATATGCTTAAATCTAATTCTAAACTGAAATCTAATTCTAAACTGAAATCTAAATCTAATTCTAAACTGAAATCTAAATCTAAATCTAATTCTAGACTGAAATCTAAAGAGTCCCCGACAACGGCGCCAAAATTTGATATGCTTAAATATAACACCCTAAAGTATCTAAACAGTAGCTATACTATTCTAGGGGTCGAACCACAAAGACTCAAGATTGTCACTCAATGAATTTCATTATATGAACTAAGCTAAGTGAAGTAAATGTAATTGAAAATAGCTAAACAATTAAAAACAAGTAGTAAGATCAGTGAGGAAAGCGCTAGGCCTAGGGAAATTCGCAAGTAAATCAGAATTGTCAATCAAACAAAATGTCAGGAATATAATAAGCACCGTTCTTGAACTTGAAACACAAATGTAAAATCAACCAACTGTCGCTGCGAAGACTATCTATGTCTAAACCTAGAATTCCAAATTTCATTACAAATTCTAAGAATTAAAACAAGCATTAACGATCAAATTAAATTGTTCACAAAATCCTAAACCAAATTTCTTTGCGAATAGGTCTTTTGCTCACCAAACACTAGTTTAGGAAACTAATCACACTTTTGTGCCAATTAATCAACCTAATATCATATTCTAGTTCGCGAAGCTAGAATAAGCAGTAATTTCAAGTCTAGGTGAAGAACTCTATAGATTTTCGTAACAATTAAATCCAATTTAACAATCCATCAAATACCTTTGAATAACCCTAAACCTAACAAGAAATATACTCAGACATGGTAAATGAAACAAACATCATGAATAAAATAGATATCATAAAGAAAAATAGAGTAAGAATACAAAGAGGGTTCAAGGTTCTTCTCCCAAAACTCTATTGCAAAATCTCTATCTCCAAGTATCAATTCTCTGCCTCTAAGAGGCTGAAAAACCTAATTATATAGCTAATACACGCTTTGGAGTTAATTGCAAAATAAGGAAATCTTATGTTTCTTCTTCGGGCTTGCTGAAGATTGCGCGTTCAGACACTGTATGGGTGTCGATCGATACTGAGCTTCAGTTTCCAAACTGCTTCAGCTCCGAGATGCTTCAGAAACTTTGATAAATCCAATTTAGCTCCAATTGTGCGTAATTCCTGAAAAAGACTCTGAAAGACTCTAAAAATACTCAAAGGACTCAATAAAAAGACTTATATCATGGTTAAAAACGGGTAAAAACCATAATATATCAGTACTCTTGGAAAAAAGTGCCACCCTTCTACAAACAAACATGGTTTGCTCTGTTTCAGGTTTGTTTGTGTTATATATGATATATTTTATAAATAACTACCATTATTACTTATCATGTCTTATATAATTTTCTTTTTTAGAAAAAATTTAACTGGGATGCTTCGATCAACTATCAAGTTGAAAGAGAGTTCAATAAGCTTGCTGCTTATCGCCTTAAAGGAATGATAAGCCATGTAAAGAATGGAGGAGAAAAACCAACCGGGATTTTGAATGAGTATTGGACCATTATGCAAGCTTATTGGGCAACAGCTAAAGCGAAATCAACTAGTGAGAAGGCTTGTGCTTCTCGAATGTCTGATCGCAATGGTTTAGGCCCACATTCCCACATATCAGGTTCACGATCGTATGCCAAAGTCCGAGATGTTTTGGTAATGTTTAAAATTTTTCACTGCTAATTTCTAAACGTGATAATTATCCTATTGTTTTACATTTTTTTATTGTTTTGTTTATAGGAAGCAAACAATGAAGACTGCTCATTTATTGCTGTGATGAAGAAATCACATCAGAAACCTGACGGAACATATGTTGATCAACGAGCGAAACTGGTTGCAGAAACTTATGAGAAGCATGTACAAGAACGACTAGGAGAACTTGATTCTTCAGGTGAAGAGATTGTGACTGCTGAAAATCTTGACAAACATGAGAAAAATGAAATTTATATCAAGGTAATATTTCAAAACTCTGTTTTATAGTTTTCTTGAGATGAATAATTGCAAAATATTGGTTTAGTTTAGCTAGCTCACTTTGCATGTCACGTGAATATATGTGAATGAGCTGGATTTAAGATCACTTAACTTGGCTTTGTTTTCGTTTATTATTTAATTAATGAGCTAGCTAGAGTTTGAACGATGGTTATAAGAAGTCAAGTAAGCAAAAACTATATACTAATTTAATTATAAGTGTATTCGTATAAAATCATTTTTGAACGTGCTTAAATATGTCTTCTAGCTACGGCAGTAGACTAGATTAGAGTATCCGACGTCTCATATCTTAAGCATATGCTAGCTGTGAAACATAATCTATAAAATGTTTATATTATGCGGTTCGACATTTAGTAGCTATGTTTAAGATATAATTTATTTGTAAATTTCAATACATGTTTTCTGTTTTTACTAATGTATTTGGTTTTTCTTATTAGGCTGTTGGATCATCTAAACAAGGTCATATCTTTGGACTTGGAGTACTAAGTAAGGATATACCATCTATTGATGCTTTTTCAAGTGCACCACAACCTTCTGAAATGGAGATGATAACACATCGACTTCAAGAGATGGAAAATAATCTAAAACAAAGTCATGAAGAGAATCAGCAGATTCAGAAAAAACTTGAATCTATGGAAAAAATGATGGAGTCTTATGCAAGAGAGAATGCTTAGATTCAACTCTACCACCAAGACCGTCCACCTAGTCTACTTATCCTAGTTTTTATTTATCCTAAGTAATGTATAGTATGTATTTCTTTTAAATTGGGTTTGTTGTTTAACTTTGTATTTGAATTATAGTTTCTTTAAATATTATATCGTTTGCTGGTTATTTTATTTTTTTGATGTTTTAATGTATAATTATATAGTTTTATCAAAATTTGCCCGTTATTTTATTTTGTTTAAAAATGTGAAATTATTATTGACCAAATTTTCACGTATTTAGTTTTTTCACAAATTGTCACTAATTTAGTAGTAAAGAAAAGGTCACAAATCAAAATAAATCAGTTACGATTATGTGACTATAATCAAGTCACTAATTCTGTCTGATTTGTGACAATATTTTGTAGCAATTTATAACAAATTTGTGACTTAAATATGGTTAGTATATATGACATTTTTGTGACAAATTTTGTGTAACAATTTGTGTCATATTTGTGACAAAAGTTTCAGTCATAAATTGTGTCTTATTTGTGACAATTTTTTAACAGTCACAATTAGTGACGAAATGTTACCGTTGTTATTGTCACAAAGTATTGTGACAATTTAGAGACTAACTTGGATTTGTGACAATTTTATTGTGACATTTAAAAAAAGGTGTCAAATTCGTCACAATATGTTAATTGTGACGAAATATCAAAATATTGTGACGAAAAAAAATGTAACAATACGAGCTTTTTTTTGTAGTGGTAATGGAGAATTCTCAGAATCAATCTACTCAGCCTGTATTTGATAATGTGGTCTATGTTGCAAATTCACATCAGACCTAGACAGTCTTCAAGACCAGTTTGCACTCATTGTGGACAGTCAGGGCATATTATCCAAAAGTGTTTTAAACTTCATGGATATCATCCAGGTTACACTCCAAGCTTTAAGAGTAATGGTGGTTTCCAATCATCTCAGTTCAATCCAAAGACATTTACTCAGTCTAGCCAACCTAGAGGACAATTCAATAATACAAGACCTCAGTCTCACACGATAACAAATGTGGTGTCTTATGTACCAAGTTCTTCTGGTTCTTCTCCAGCTGTGAATGCTATGAATTTGCATCTTAATCAGATGAATGATGATCATATAAGGTCTCTTCTCCAACAGATAAATACACATGTTAGAGTTTCAGAGAATCCAGATCCTTCCCCACAGCCTTCTTCCATTATAGAACATGGTGTTATGGCTGCTCAATCTTCTTGTGGTAATGTTTCTTATTTTCCAAAACACTTTCCTTCTACTTCTCTTCGATTTGAGAACCAAAAATTTACTTTTCAACATCAATGTCTCTCCACTTTATACCAAAAACTTCCTCATGGTAGCTGGATAATTGACAGTGGTGCCACTAGTCATCTCTGTTCTGACTTGGCATTTTTTAATGAACTCATGACAGTTCCTTGTGTGACAGTCTCACTTCATAATGATACTAGTGTTAGAATTACACATTTTGGTACTGTGAACATATCATATTCACTCATCCTTCATAATGTCTTACATGTTCCAACTTTTAAATTCAATCTTATCTTTGTTAGTAGCTTGCTAAAACATAGTAGATCATCAGCTCATTTTTTCTCTGATTCTTGTTATATCCAAGACACTACAAGGAAACAGTCTTTTAACTACTGCAAAAACAGTAGGAAATCAGTAGCAAAACAGAGTTTTACGACTGATTAGCGACTGATATGTGTCGTAGTGAAAAGACTCGTCGCTAAATAAATTAGTAGCAAAATTGCTACCGATTGACGACGGATTAACGACTGATATAATCAGTCGCTATTTAGTCGCTAATCAGTAGTAAAAATATTACGACGGATTAGCGACTGAATAGTGACTGAATTTTGCTACTAAAAGTTCAGTCGGTATTCAGTCGTAAAATTTAGCTACTAAATAGCGACTCATTACCTACGACTTGAGCTACTAATTTACGACTAAACTGATCATCGATTTAGTTGTTTGGCAAAGTTTAACTACTGTTTTACGACTGGTTTGTTTTTGTTGTTACTACTAATTTGCTACTGAATACCTACTACTAATTATCAATTTCTTAATGTTGTTTAGTAACTAATCGGTTTATTGATTTTAATTCAATGTTGAAGCTATAAAGAAAAGAAAAAACAAATTTAAAGCAATCGAAAAGTGAAAACAAATTTAAAAACTTAAGAACAAGTTTTTAAACACACAACATAATTCATGTTTTAAACATGTTTCAGACATGTTTTAAAAGGAACAAGTTTCAGAATAAAGGAACAAGTTTCAGATAAAAGGAACAAGTGTCTTAGGGATTAGCAGAAGCAGAAGAAGTGTGTTGGGCGAGGAATGCGAGGAAGCGCTCATCGGTTTGCAAGAATTTGTGGACAATCGCAAGCTCAGCGGTCTGGGCGCTTTGAGCAGCTGAAACTCGAGCATTCTCTGCTTCTTGCTGTGCGATAAGAGCAGCTTGTTCCTTCAGCTTCTCTTCAGCCATTTGAAGCTGTTGTTGCATCTGCCGGAAAGAAGCCGAGGTTTCCGGGTTTTGTACCTTTCCCTTGACCAGATTCTTGAGGCTTCCAAAACCAAACATTTCTCCTCTATCATTTGTGAGTGTAGACTACAAAAAGAAAACTATCATCAATCAATTTCAGACACTATCATCAATCAATTTCAGACACTATCATCAAAAAGAAAACCAAACATTTCCAAAACCAAATATTTCTCCTCTATCATTTGTGAGTGTAGACTATTAATCTCAGACACTATCATCAATCAATTTCCAAAACATAACAACATAAACAAAGCACTTCACCTGAATAAAGAGCTCGTTATCCTCTTCTATGGATAGCACTGGATGACGACCATCCGAAAGCTCTGTGGTTTCCGAGTCATGTTCAGACAACTTCTCTTCCCTTTTCTTCATATAGGCCGCAACAACTTGCTTCGCTTTCAGATCAACAAAGGTCCCATCTTTCTTGGTATGTGCCCTGATGAACACCTCTCCGAAGCTCACTGGTCTCCCCAATTCAACAACCTGAAATGGGAAAAAAATAAGGTGAATCAGTATATCAGCAAACTTAGTTAGAGTAAATGTAAAGCATTAAGAACATAAAACCATATATCACAGATTCAAGCACCAAGTAAATGTTAAAACTGACTTACCATTTCTTGTTCGATTTGTCGGTAAGACTTCTGTCCAGAGGTATGTTTGTGAGGACCGAGACCTTTACGATCAGACATCCGAGCTGCTGAGGTTGTTGCACTCTTTGATTTTTGTTCTTCAGTGCTCCAATGTGTTTTCATCTCTTCCCAGAGCGTATCATGAATCCATTTCGGTTGCTCGTCATTACATCTCGCAGTGCTCACCATGTCTTTCAAGCGAAGTTGAATTATAGACTCGAAATGCTCTTGAACCAAACCTGTTAAAGATGGATCCCATCTGTGTTTTTTCTACAAAACAACAGAGAAAGATAAGTGTTAAAGCAAATACAAGAAAAACAGAGAAGTTTGGTGTTACAACAGAGAGATTCTTACCGCGAATTCAACGAAGTACCGTTCTTGTCTTTCTCTAGGCACACTCGACCAACTGTAGTAGGGGCCATCAAACTTGTTGGTGAAACACTTTGTAATCTTCCGTGTTAGAGATGATTTGTCATAACCAAACCTACAAAGACACCGAAATATATCATTGTTATTGAGCAACAATCACAGAATCAGCCATCGAATGTAGTTCACAGAAACATATCATTTCATTTCATTCTACTATACTAAAAGGATCTAAAACCGTATACTAGCTTATCGGGAATTCATAAACTACAATGAAAAGCAGTTAGCTTACTGAAAATTCAATCACAAACTACAATGAAAATTTCGTGTTTCTGTAATCAAACATTTGCTTTGCCATTGGATCAACAATAAACTCATCAACAATAAACTTCTTGTGCAATGAATATCAACAAGTAGTAAAGGAACATAATAAATTGTTGCAGTACAACCAAATAAGAAATTGTTGAAGTAAAAAAAACTAACTAGAGATTACAGAGAGAAAGCGATTTTACCAAGTTGAATCAGGCTCGATGAGGTCGGGATCAAGGATTGTGATGTTCTTCGGCCGTGGCGCAAGAAGCAGCGAGTTAAGAGCCTCCATCTGGTCTTCGGAGAGATTGGGTTGAGGCTGACCTCCAAGATCACTCAATTCGTCATCTTCTTCTGTGTTGTGTGAATTTTGTGCCTGAGAACTGTGAGGAGATTGAGCTGGTTGATGTGGAGGCGGTTGAGATTGAGAACTGTGAGGAGATTGAGCTGCTCGATGTGGAGTGGGTCGATGTGGAGTGGCTTGAGTTTCAGCAGCCAGAGATGGTCTGGAAGGTGGAAGCATTGTTCCCTCTTGATTTGCAGACGCTTCAGATCTCGGAGCCGTTGTGGCCGAAGGAGATGCACCAGATGGCGAAGCCGCTAAGGCTGGGAAAAGCTGCTTCGGAGGAGGGTAGTCTCTCACCGACGGCTGACGTTGGTTGTTGGGGAGAACCGGTGGGTCAGTCGCCGTTCTCGGTACAAAATCATACCGAGTTTTTGGAAGAGAAGCCGGCGTTCTCACTAAGGTGTTAGTTGGAGGGACGAGTTTTCGCTTCCTCTTTCCACCCATGGACAGATCGAGATAAGAGAGGAAGAGGAGAGGATGGGACAGTTCGGGATAAGAGAGAAAGAAGATAGAATCGAACAGATCGAGATCGGGATAAGAGAGGAAGAGGAGAGAATTCGATTAGGGTTACAGAGAGGAAGAGGAAGAGGAGAGAATTCGATCGGGATAAGAGAGAACAAACCAAATTATTTGATTAGGGCGGACCAAATTATTTGAGCCCACTAAAATTATTTCAGCCCAAAATGTAGGCGGGAAATGAAATTTTCTCTAAAAATTTTCACCAAAATATTTCACCAAACAATTTTCACCCCAAAATTTTTTAAATTACACATATTAATAAAATTAAACTTATATAACATACTAATACATAAAATATCTTGATCAAAACAAAAACTTAGGTACCAGATAATATTCTCATAATTAGTAAGATGTTACACCTTCTGAATCGTCATCATCAGATTCCGATAAATTACACAGAAATTCGTCTTCTGGTTCCGCATCGCCGACATCGTAATCGAGATTAACTGGGTTTGCTCCTTGTAGCGAATTGTCGACTACGAGATCTTCAATTGTAGTCAACATTACATTATCATCAGTTTCTTGTTGTAAAAGAGTTGGTTCCGTGTTTACATAGACTCCTGCAATATTTCCCCTCGGGTTGACTTTAACAACATTTAGCCACAAATGTCTCGGTTTATGGCGGTTTGGGTACGGGATATAACAAACTTGATCCGCTTGAGAGGCTGTGCAATATCAATATATAGAAGTATATCAATATATGATGGTATCGACAGACGCATAAGAGTATATGAATGTATGTACCAAGAATAAAAGGTTCGTATTTATAGTATCTTCTCGATTGAAGAACGTCTACAATCCCACCATTGCTCCTCCGAGTTCCTCTACCGATCACAGGGTCGTACCACTTACACTTAAAAAGTGTGATTCTCAAATTAACCACCCCCTCATACTCGAGTTCTATGATATCAGTTAAGATACCGTGGAAATCAGCTCGGTCAGCTGCATTGCTACAATGCTCCCCAGTAACACATACACCATAGTTACAAGTCTTTCTTCCCTCACTGTGATTCTTGGTATGAAAAACATATCCTCTTGTATAATAGATGGGCCAAGTTTTGGCCTTATTCACGGGACCATGAATTATGTCGAGCACCCATGTTGGAAAAGGAATCTCGGCGTTCCAGGTAGTAACCTGCATATAGATAGACATTAATATCAAATATATTGAAGAAAAAAACTCAAATTTCAAATATTTAGAGAGTTACATATTCTTTGATCCAAGAAGGATATTCTTCAGCTCTTTTCACCAGGATTTCTTTCTCGGAGAAGTCCGGATATTTTACACTAATATAATCTTCGAAGAAACTATATATATATATAACACCAGAAAAATATATGAGAAATCGAATATGGACTATATTTAATTGTAAGTTATAGACATTCCAAATTATACCTCTCAAGTGGCTCGAAATAACCACAATTTCGCAAAACATATGCATGTGCGCATCGATAGTCTTTATCTGAAAGCCAGATTTCATGAATTTCGCCAGAGGGTCGACCTACATGAGTAAATATATCAGGGACTCCATCGAAATGATATTCGGGGACATCACCTTCAGCGAATCTTGTCAACCTGACCAAAGTAGTGAAAATCAATTTATAATAGCTAGCAGGTGTATATCAAATGGGATGTGAAACTTTAAATAATTATAGCATTTACCTTGATTTCGTTTGTATAATCGAGGGAAAATAGTGCTCTGTGAAATAAGCTACCTCCTCCCTTAGATATGATTGAACAATCGATCCTGCTGCATATCTTTGGTTCTTTGCTTTACCTTTCAACTTTTTGAAAAACCTTTCAAAAGGGTACATCCACCTGTATTGCACGGGGCCTCCTAGTTCAGCTTCGTCCGGGAGATGTACAGGTAGGTGCTCCATCACGTCGAAAAAGGATGGTGGAAAGATCTTTTCCAAAGAACATAGGATTAACACTATGTTATGTTTTAGAATTTGGACGCGACTTTTCTGCAAAGTTCTCGAACATAAGTCACGGAAAAATACTCCAACCCCTACAATTTATATATTAAAACTGGAAATGGTTAATATAAATTACTAACATGCATATTTATGTGATTTATTTTCCTCAAATTATAAGTAATTAGTACCTGATAACGCAGTATGAACGTTCCGGTCTAGTAGTTCTGCACAGATAAATGGAAGTAGCCGCTCCATAAAAACATGGCAGTCATGACTCTTCATCCCAGAAAACTTTTCATTGGTCAAATCAGCACAACTAGCTAAGTCTGAAGCATAACCATCTGGGAATTTGACCGAATGTTGTACACATTCCAATAATGCTTTTCTGGCATTGTCTTCCAATGAGTAGGGAGGAAAAGGGGCTCTACCCTGATCATCAACATGTAAATGTGGCCGAGAACATAATTTTTCTATATCCAATCTTGACGGGATGGTGTCTTTTGATTTACCCTTCACACGCATAAGAGTATTCATGATGTTGTCAAAAAAATTCTTCTCTATATGCATCAGATCGAGATTGTGTCGGAGATTGAGGTCCCTCCAGTACGGCAATTCCCAGAATATGCTTTCTTTGTGCCAGTTATGCTCTTTCCCAAAGCCAGGCATCTTCTTATCGTGACCGTTGCCACCAACATCCTTTGTTTTTGGTGGATTAACACGTTTCACCCGGTATGAATAAATTTGCTCACCGGTCAAAGACACTGGTGGATCGTCTTTCCTAGCGTCTCTCTTCTTCAAAAAGTCTTTTTTATTCTTCCTTAGAGGATGATCATAAGGGAGAAATCTTCGGTGACAATCGAACCAACACGTCTTTCTTCCGTGCTTCAGATAAAAAGACTGTGTATCTGCCATGCAAATTGGACAAGCCAATTTGCCATGGGTGGTCCATCCTGATAACATGCCATACGCCGGGAAGTCGCTTATCGTCCACAACAACACCGCTTTTAGAATAAAATTTTCCTTCTTATACACATCGTATGCATTGACTCCAGTAGACCACAGTTCTTTTAACTCATCAATGAGAGGTCGGAGGAAGATATCGAGACTAGCTCGCGGATGATTTGGCCCTGAATTGATAATGGTTAGAAACAAGTACTCTGTATTCATGCACATACTAGGGGGTAAATTATACGGAGTCAAGATCACAGGCCACAACGAATGATTTTTTGACATGCCAAATGGATTGAACCCATCTGTACACAATCCAAGATAAACGTTACGGGGTTCTTCTGCAAACCGGGGATGTTGATCTTGAAAATTTTTCCACTCCGCAGCATCAGACGGATGACACATTTCTCCCTCATTTGCTTCGTGCTCGGCATGCCATCTCATTGCCGTTGCAGTCTTCTCACTCTGATACATTCTCTTTAATCTGTCAGCAATAGGCATATACCACATACGACTATATGGTACATTGGACCTACGGTTTTGCTCGTTAGGCATCCATCTTTCTGAATTACAAAACCGACACTTATCAATCTTTTCATCATCTTTCCAAAAGATCATACAATTGTTGATGCAAACATCAATTGCATGACATGGGAGCCCTAAATTGCGCATCAATTTGTCAGCCTCGTAATGTGAACCGGTTGCCTGGTTTCCTTCAGGTAAATAATCTTTGAAGATTCCGCATATCGAATCCACTAACTTTTCACTCATATTATGATCTGTCTTATTTTGCATGATTCGAGCAGTTAAGGATAATTGCGAGTGACCTTCACGACAACCATCGTATAATGGAGTATTCGCTCCATCCAACAAGTCGTAGAATTTTTTTTAATGATTACGTACCGGTGCGTCTACATTCTGATAACTATCATCCTGATGATAGTTATCAAAACTAACGTTAACACGAAACGCATCATTCACCATATCCACATACCTATCTTCTACTACATTACCCACTTCTTCATTCCCACTAATATGCGTCCTATCAACATAACTCGTTCCTAAATCCATATCGAGTTCTTCACCATGTTTATACCAGATATAATAATCTGGCATAAATCCTCTACTATACAGATGTCTCAAAACTCTTGTACCCGGGATAAATTTCTCATTCTCGCAAACAAGACAAGGGCAGTGAAACATACCCCGATTTCTCTGCGCTAGAGGCTGGCTATTTGCAAATGCCACGAATTGATCCACCCCCGATGTGAACTCTGCCGAGAGATTTCCCGTCGCTTCATCGAACCTACGGTACATCAACTCACGAGAATTACCATAATTGTAATTTCCCGACATAAATAAGTTGAGAAACCTTAATCTCTCTTTGATTTGTGTTTATAATGTCTTTCTTTACTTTGCGTTTCTACAATTGTAAGAAGAAAATTCGAGTATGGCATATTTATAGAAATTTTCCCGACTGATTTGCTACTGATTAGCGACTGCAGCGGAAATTAGGTATACCAACCACCAAATGATTTCCACGTGTTTAACTGCATTTAGCGACTGATTTGCTACTGATTTGCTACTGCAGCGTAAAATAGATACACCAACCACTTAATGATTTACACGTGTTTAACTACTTTTAGCGACTGATTTGCGACCCACCGAATACAGTAGCAAATCAGCTGCAGTAGCTAATCAGTAGCAAATCAGTCGGGAAATGTTATCCATAATTGCTACTAATTACCGACTACATTTTTCCTTCAATTTAGTCACTATACAGTCGTAAATTGCCTACTATTTAACGACTGAGTTAATAGGTCGCTAAATACCGACTGTTTTACGACTGTTTAATTTAGAAATGTTCGTCAATCAGTCGGTAATCAGTATCAAAATAGTCGGGAAATTTAGCGACTGCAGAATCAGTAGCAACAATCAGTAGCAAAAACCCTGTTTTGGTGTAGTGAGAGTCTACTTGGGGATTGATGATTGGTAGGGGAAATATGTTACACAATCTCTATATTCTCCACATTGATCAAGCTCCTTCTCATATTCCTGTTGCACATTTCTCTGGATCCCTGAAGGTTGATGGACATCTTTGGCATCAACGCCTTGGACATCCATCTTCGGACAAGTTAAAAATCATTCCTGGTATTTCATTAATAGTCAGATGATATTCCATGCTTTATTTTTCCTTTAGTTAAACAAAAACGATTGTCTTTTGAGGCAAATAATAATAGATCCGTTTTAGCTTTTGATTTAGGTCATCTAGATGTTTGGGGTCCATTCTCTATAGAGTTAGTAGTAGGATATAATTACTTTCTTACCATAGTTGATGACTATAGTCGTGTAACATGGATTTAACTGAATTAGACTATAAGGACTAATAATGCTCCAGAACTTGCTTTCACTGAATTAGTAAAACATTATGGCATGATACATCAACTTTCCTCTGCATATACACCTCAATAGAACTCTGTAGTAAAAAGGAAACATCAGCATCTATTAAATGTGGCGTGATTGCATATTAACAGCAGTTTTCTTGATAAATAGAATTCCATCACTTTTGTTAGATAATCAATCTCCATATGAAGTGTTGACAAAGAAAGTTCCTGAATAGTCTTTTCTCAGGTCTTTTGGTTGTCTATGTTTTGTGTCCACTTTACAAAAAGATAGAAATAAATTCAGTCCAAGAGCTGATGAATGTGGTTCCTTGGTTATGCATTAGGTTACAAAGGATACAAAGTTTTACATACTGATACTTACATGGTTTCAATATCAAGAAATGTTGTTCTTCATGAAACAATTTCTCCTTTCAGAAATAAACATAAATCTGCTTTATCTTCTGAAATTTTTGGTTTGAACATTTTGCCTTTACATGTTCCTGTTGCTCTTGATAACACTCATGTAGTTCATATAAATAGAAATGAAGATAGGCTAGTCCCACTTACTAATGATCATGCATCTCCAACTTACTTGCCATCTTCCTCTGCAACTATTGATCATAATCACGCATTCACATCTGACTAGCCATCTTCATCATTAATTGTTCCTAGTATCACAACATCTGAGCATACTAGTATCATAAATCCTATTTATGAGACTGTCACCACAGAGACGACCATGGTTTCACTCCATAATGCCAGGCCAAAACGACCCACTAAAGCACCATGTTACTTATCCGACTATCATTATTCTCTAAATCATCTCTATACGTCTTTTTCTTTTCCTAATACTCCTATACCTAAGCAGCTTACTACACCATATCCCATTGAACAACTTCTTTCTTATGCATCACTAAATCCTCCATATCAATCTTTTGTCCTCTCTATATCAATTGAAACAGAACCTAAAACATTTAAGCAAGTTGTAACATCTGTCAAATGGACTAAGGCTATGGATGTGGAACTTGATGCTATGGAGCTTAACAAGACTTGGAGTATTGTCTCTCTTCCTCCTGGTAAGAATATAGTGGGATGTAAATGGGTATTCACCATCAAATACAATGCAGATGTTATTGTAGAGAGATACAAAGCCCACTTAGCTGCTAAGGGATTCACACAACAAGAAGGGGTTGATTACTTTGATACTTTCTCCCCTGTTGCTAGTGTGAAAGCTTATTTTGGGATTGGCAGCTAAAAAAGGGTGGAGCTTAACACAGATGGATGTTAGTAATGCTTTCTTACATAGTGAATTAGAGGAAGATCTTGGTCTTGCCCGATTCTTCTAAGGGTTAGAGATTGCTAGAAATTCAGATGGTATCTCTGTTACTCAAAGGAAGCATTGCTTAGATCTTGTAGCTGACTCTGGTATACTTGGATGCAAACCTAAAACAGTCCCTATGGATCCTAAAATCCCATTGAGTAAGGAAACATGCACTGTTCTTCAGGATGCAACACCCTATAGAGAAATCATTGGGAGAGTGTTATATTTGTTATCTCTCTCTCTCTCTCTCTCTCTCTCTCTCTCTCTCTCTCTCTCTCTCTCTCTCTCTCTCCTCACCGCACAGAGTAAACTCGTTTTTTCTAAAAACAAAAAAAAGTATGAACTAGACTTCTTCTCTCATAAACGAATTTCCTCAAAAACACCTCCTCAAAACAGTTTCTTCTCTGGTTCACAACTCAAAAATCTAAACACTTTTATCTTTTGATCAATCTCTTTTGAAACTTGCACTTACAGTGTAGGTCCCACTTAAGCACTAGACATCTAAGCGACGTCTAAACGACCGCTTACACTATGGAATTACCTTTTAAGCATTGGAACTATGTTTTTTTTGTTGCTAAACAAATTCGACTTTGTTTTAAGCAATCGTAAGCGGTTTTAGGTGGTCCTTCGTAGTCATATAAAATTATTAATCAATAATTATTTAATAATGTATTTTCAATGTATATTTTGGATTTCTAACTACAGAGGTCTAAATTTATAATTTTTAACTTCGTATAGTTATACACGTTTGTTGTTCATTTTGATTTAAATGAGTATTTTTGTCTAATTCTTGTTACAATTTTTTTATTTTTGTAATGGATGATTTTGTAAAACTTTATATATAAGATCATATTTATAATATTATAATTTATAAAGGCATAAGCCACCTAAAGTCGTTTATGTCCCGGTTAACTACCTAGTTATCGCCTAACATTTTCTTGAACACTTTCTTGGTGAGAGTTCTAAGCTTCTTGTTGTTGTAGAGTCTTTCGTTCGGTTTACCTCTGTTTTGGCATTTGTATCATGTGATCTTACACCTCATTAGTTACTTATAAATTTCTCTTGAACAATGAAAGTTTACTATAGAATATATGTATATGTTAAGCAGAAGCATATAAATTCTACGTTCTCCTCAAGTCATTGTTGAAGAGTTCCTAGGATATCTCAACCGCAATTGTTAGATGTTTCCTCTGCTATGTAAAAATTCCGACTGTACCGGTAAACCTACTAACGCATATCTTAGAGTATCAAGCTCTACAAGTCTCATCACTTATTCCACAAATTCATATCAAAACAAGAAAATATATCTAGTGAAAATATCCATATCGGAACCAAATGCGGTAAAAAAATCATTCACACTGAGTTACAAACCTTTTTTTGTTCTTTGCTGATCTCTTTAGGAAGCCGTAGGCTAGCCGAAAACCATAGGGAATCTTCAACAGTGGCTTGAGGAGAATGTATACCGTTCTGCTCAACATATCCAGATATTCTAGCAAACGTTTATTGTTCTTTTGGATGACCAGAGATTCTTATATCTCCCTCTTTACATCCACCTGTCTTCCGACCAGCAAGAACATCCATCAACGTAGTTTTTCCTACACCGGTGATCCAACTAAAGTTGTAAGAACACCAGGTGAAAATACTCCATTCATATCTGATAGAAGTTGTAGTATTGTCTCTGGGACACCTTGAGAACGCATTTCCTGAGATTTTTAAAAAAGATCTTACGTACCCATAGACAATAGCTGATACGAAGGAAGTGAAACAGAGAAGTCTGAGTAGAAAAAGGGTTACTTTTGCAATTGACCGAATTTTTTAATTTTTTTAATTTTTTTAATTTCAGAGTTTCCGATGGTTGCAGACTTCATCCAAGAAATCTATCAATAGTCAATGTTTCAAAATTTTGGTCCAATGCAAAAGAAACCTTTTTCACGCAGACTTCTCAGGTGAAGTCTTGACAAAAAGTTTTTGTTCATATCAATTGCAAAACTAACCCTCCTTTTTCGCAGACTTCACAGGAGAAGTCTAAAATAAAAGTCAAACTTAGGGTCAATTGCAAAACTAACCTCTTCTACGCAGACTTCATAGGTGAAGTCTAAAGACTGTTCTTTTGTTTTCAAAGGAGAAGTTGAGACTGCCATCGTGAAGTCTGTGAAGCGAAAATTCAATTGCAAAACTATCCCCCAGTTGACTATTAAGGCTTCACATGAGAAGTCTACCTTCTGGAAAATTAGAGAAAATAAAGCAAAAATTACCAAATTTTGGTTTGAGCTTGTTTTTACCTTTGCCGACGGCCAAGAACTGTTCACACCACCAATACCCAAGAAACACAAGCGTTATTGTGCATGAATCTTAGTAAATCGCAAGATCTAAGGATGGTGAATTTTGAGAAAGAGATTTTAGAGTTTAATGGTTGAAATGAGAGAGAATGAGAGAGGAGATCCAGAAAAATGGAGTTTTTAGCTTAATTATAGAGCTTTAACATCTCTTAATTCGGTTGTTTAAAGCATTTAGAGCTCAATTTTGGTTGGTAATGGTGGTTGGGAGGTATTGAAGAAGAAGTCATTTTCATAATTATGTGAGAATCTTTTGATTATTATGTTTTAAACGCAACCACCAGACTTCACAGGAGAAGTCTGCGCTAGGTATTTTTGTGAAAAAAAGCTGGAAAGGGTATTTTAAGGCATTTTAAAAAAAAGGATAAGGGGTCTAGTTTTGCATTTGACTTCAAAATAAGGGTCTAGTTTAGCAAGTAGCCCTATAAGATATTGTCGTGTTTACTATAAAATAGCATTAAAAATGTAATACAAAGATTAAGCATCTGAATTAATGAATCAATAACTAAGATATCACATCATACATTGCGTAAAACAATGAAAACAACAAAATGCATGTATAATTTTAGTAATTAAATGAATATGAAATTAAAGATAAGAACGAGAATATAACAGTTTCAATTTTATACGATTCAGCACATATTTTTATTAAATATATTAGTTCCGAAGATTCAGCAAATCATAGAAAGGAAAATTATCAATAAATACAATCAATGAATACATCTACAATGATGTCCATCAGGTACATTTCTACAATCGCAACGAGGATAGTTGATATATCATGGTTTTTACCCGTTTTTAGCCATGATATAAGTCCTTTTTGTTGAGTCTTTTCTCTAGTTTTAGAGTCTTTCAGGTTCTTTTCAAGTTATAGGCGCTATGGAGCTAATTGGAGGATTTGAGAAGCTTTTGAGGCAATCTGGAGTTGAAGCTGTTCGGGAACAAGCTCAGCATCGATCGACACTGAGGAGCATCGATCAACACCCTTCTTTTGAGAGTTCCACGACCAAAAGACCAAGCATCGATCGATACCACTTATGGTATCGGTCGATGCCCGTGACCAGAACGCATGACAAACCCGAGATTTATTCAGAAGCTTTCCTTATTTTTCGAGATAGATTCCAAAACGTTTAGAACTATATAATGAGGTTTTAGATCCTCCTTAGAGGACACCTTGTGATTTCTGGAGATAGAGTTTTTTCTGCAACTGAGTTTTTGGAGAAGAATTCTTGAACCTTTTTGTATCCTATTCTATTTCAATTTTATAGGATGATATCTATTCTATTCATTGTGTTTGCTGCATTCACCATGTCTGAGTAGATCCCCTGTTAGGATTAGGGTTGCTTAAGGGTATTTGATGAATTGTTAGATCTGAATTAATTTGTTAGGGAATAATCTATAGAGCTTTTCACCTAGACTTGAGTTTAATGCTGATTTTAGCCTCGCGAACTAAAATCTGACTTTAGGTTGTTGATTGGCACGAAAGTGTGATTGATTTGCCTGATCTAGTGTTTGGTGAGCAAAAGCCCTATTCGCAAAGGAATTTGGTTTAGGGATTTTGTGAACAATTGAACTTGAACTTTAATGCTTGTTTAAATTCTATGAATTTGCAAAGGAATTTGGAATTCTAGGTTTAGGCATAGATAGTTTTCGCAACGACAGTTGGTTTACTTTACATCTGTGTTTCAAGTTTGAAAGCGGAGCTTAATTTATTCCTGACAATCGATTTGATTTGATAATTCTGATTTGCCTGCAAGTTTCCCTAAGCCTAGCGTTTTCCTCCATTGATTTTATATCCTTGATTTACTTGCTTTTGTCATTTCTTAATTCCATCTATTCTGCTTAGCTTAGTTCTTATTTCTGAATCTATTGAGTGTCATCTTGAGTCTTTGTGGTTCGACCCCTAAAATACTATAGCGACTGCTTAGATACTTTTAGGGTATTAGTTTTGAGCATATCAAAATTTGGCGCCGTTGCCGGGGACTCTAATTTCACCATTAGATTACGATTTAGAATTTCGACTAAGTGTTGAGCATCGATCGATACCCCTCAGTATCGATCGATACTCGTTGTTTATTTTCGTTACTTACGCGTCTTACCTTTGTCTTTCAGGTGTATGCAGCATCGAGAGACCAGAGGAAGCAAGAACAAGCAGTTGATCAACCTGTCTAACGAAGAACTAGCTGAATTAGAGCGTACAATCAGAAAGCAAAAGAAACAAGCTGAGATGAATCATCCAATTGTGCTTGCTCGTGATGAAGCTGGGGTTTTGAGAGATCAGGAGGGTCACCTGTGTGACGCGCAGGGACAGAGAATTGATGCAGAAGGTAATGTTATTGCCCCTGCACCGGTTGCTAATATGGTTATCCCACCAGCTGTGCGTGGGAATGTTGGGAATGCTCAGGGTAATCGTGCCAGAACGCTTGGGGAGTACAACAGACCGGATCAGTTCTATGCCAACCGATCTGCTATTCGTATTCCTACTTTCCAGAGGAATGACTTCGAGCTGAAGCCTGCCTACTACACACTTGTAGGTCAGCATCCGTTTCATGGTCTTTCTCATGAGCATCCCATGGATCACATCGAGAGGTTCGAGGACTTGGTCACCAGTATCAAATACAATGGAGTGTCCAATGACTTCCTCTTCTGTAAGCTCTTCCCCTACTCTCTTAGTGGAGATGCAGCTTACTGGCTGAAGCAGTTGCCTCCAGGTTCTCTGACCACTTGGGAGGAAACCAAGACTGCTTTCCTGAATAACTTCTATGATGATGCGAGGTCAGAGGAACTCAGGAACAAGATCTCCCAGTTTTCTCAGGGAGCGACTGAGGCATTCAAGGCCGCCTGGGTTCGATTTCGTTCTTATCAGAGGGACTGCCCTCACCATGGGTTCTCGCAGGTTCAGTTGTTGGGTATCTTCTTCAGAGGGATCGATTGGAGGTATCAGATGGCTTTGGACGCTGCAAGCAATGGTAACTTCAACACCAGGTATCCCGAGGACGCTTATGTGTTGATTGAGAATCTGGCTTCTAGCAACAGCACTAAGAATGCTGATTTTGAGAGGAAGAAGCAGAATGGTAGTGCTGATGGTTCACAGATAGCTGAGGTACATGCAAAGTTAGATTCAGTCCACAGTTTGCTATTGGGTAAGCAGCAGAAGGCAGTGCACTTTGCTGAGGAAGTTGAGAACATAGAAGAAGGTGAAGCTGAGGATGTCAACTACATAGGTGGTAGTGGGTATCAGAATTCATACAACCGCGGCTTCACCAACAATGCTCAGAGAGGTGGATTCAAATCTGACTTCAAGCCTGCGAATTTCGGATCTCAGAAGCCGTTTCAGAGCAGTGGATACACTCGGACTTATGGGAATTCGTCCTATCAGACGCCACCGCCCAAGACTCCAGAAAGCAAAGTCGAGACTATGCTTGAACAGATTCTTGAGGGGCAGCAGAAGATGACCGTTGACTTCAATGGTAAGATGGACGCCTTATACACTGATCTGAATGGGAAGATTGAGGCTCTGAACATCCATCACAAGAAGCTGGAAACCCAGATTGCTCAGACGGCAGAGACTGTGAAGAGACAGGATGGTTTCTTACCTGGTAAGACAGTGAATCCGAGGGAACATGTTCATGCTATCACATTGAGAAGTGGTAGAGAGGTTGCTCCAAGGCAGAAGACATCCTATTCGCCTCAGAAACTCGTCGATCTTGCTGGAGACGACGATGAAGATGATCAGTTTGCTGGAAATTTGCCAGCATCGATCGATACTACCCCTGTATCGATCGATGCTCCTCCTCGACCACAACCACCTGTTCAGAATTCCACAGAGACGGTTGAAAAACCGCGAGCATCGATCGATACTACCCCAGTATCGATCGATACTCATCCCAAAGTCGACCAAAACCAGAAGCAGACAACAGGTCATGTCGGCAGAGTATATGTACCGAAGGTTCCTTTCCCTCGACCTCCTGCTAAGTCAAAGAAAGAAACAGAAGATGCTAGATGCAGAGCGATGCTAGAGAAGATAGTGGTCGAACTCCCGTTCGTCGATGCTCTTAAGACTGCACCAGCTTTCAGACGGTATATCAAGAGGATGGTTTCGAGTAACGTGAATCTTGAGGATGGGGTGTTGAGAGTCACCCATGAGTGCAGTGCGATTCTTCTCAACAAGATCCCAGAGAAACTGCCAGACCCTGGTAGTTTTGTCCTAGACTGCACAATCTTCACAGAGAGGTTCGAACGTTCTCTTTGCGATCTTGGTTCAAGCGTGAACCTTATGCCATATTCTGTGGCTAAGAGGATGGGGATGACAGACTTCACACCGACAAGGATCTCCTTGATCCTCGCTGATCGATCAGTCCGGTTCCCCGAAGGTTTGCTTGAGGATGTCCCGATCACCATTGGGAGCTGTCTAGTTCCAACTGATTTCATCGTTCTTGAGTACGATGCTGAACCGCGGGATCCTTTGATATTGGGCAGACCGTTCTTAGCTACAGCTGGAGCCCTAATCGACTGCAAGAATGGGCAGATATCTCTCAACATAGGTGATTTGGTCATGACATTTAACATGGAGAAGTTGATGAAGAAACCAACCATCGATGGTCAGACTTTCTTCGTTGACTCATTTAGTGACCTATCAGATGAGTACTTCCAGAGATTGCATCCCGAGAACCCCTTGGAGAGAGCTTTGGTTTGCTCGGTTGAGACAGAGACAGTCCCCACTGAGGTTGCTGCTGCATATGCGACGATCCTTGACAGCCAAGCTGAAGCATCGATCGATACCACAGGAGGTATCGATCGATGCCTACCCCTTCGACCAGAAGAGCTGCTAGTCTCTCGCACCAAATCCGATTCTCCGCCTGATTGGAGTGAAGCGAAAGCTCCTAAGCTTGACCTTAAGCCACTCCCAGCTAGCCTAAGGTATGTATTCCTTGGCCCTAACTCCACTTATCCTGTGATTGTCAATTCTTCTTTGAACAACGCAGAGGTCGCTTTACTGCTGAGCAAGCTGCGCAAGTATCGCAAAGCTCTCGGCTATTCTCTTGATGATATTTCAGGTCTCTCACCGGATCTTTGCATGCATCGGATTCATCTTGAGGACGAGTCGAAGGCTTCAATAGAGCATCAGCGGCGACTTAACCCGAATCTGAAGGAAGTGGTTAAGAAAGAGATCTTGAAACTGCTGGAAGCAGGAGTTATCTATGCCATTTCTGACAGCAGTTGGGTCAGTCCGGTTCACGTTGTCCCTAAGAAGGGAGGCTTCACAGTGGTTAAGAATGAGAATGATGAGCTGGTTCCGACGAGAACAATCACTGGGCATCGCATGTGCATTGACTACAGGAAGCTGAATGCAGCAACAAGGAAAGATCACTTCCCGTTGCCCTTCATTGATCAGATGCTGGAGAGGCTGGCTAGTCATCCTTACTATTGCTTCTTGGATGGCTACTCAGGCTTCTTTCAGATCCCGATACACCCAGATGATCAGGAGAAGACGACTTTCACTTGTCCCTATGGCACATTTGCCTACAGGAGGATGCCATTTGGGTTATGCAATGCTCCTGCTACATTTCAGAGATGCATGATGTCCATCTTCTCAGATATGATCGAGGAGTTCATGGAGGTATTTATGGATGACTTTTCTGTCTATGGACCTTCATTTAAGGGTTGTCTGGATAATTTGTGCAAGGTACTTCAGCGCTGTGAGGAGAAGCATCTGGTTCTGAATTGGGAGAAGTGCCACTTTATGGTCCAGGATGGCATTGTTCTGGGACATAAGGTCTCTAAAGCTGGGATTGAGGTTGATAAGGCGAAGATTCAGGTTATGACAAGCCTCCTGCCGCCTACATCAGTGAAAGACATTCGGAGTTTTCTTGGCCATGCTGGTTTCTATCGCAGGTTCATTCAGGATTTCTCCAAGCTAGCACGCCCGCTTACTGTTCTGCTATGCAAAGATGTTGCATTTGATTTTACACCAGAGTGCCTTGCTGCATTTGAGATGATCAAGAAAGCATTGGTTTCAGCTCCTATTGTGCAACCACCAGATTGGAGTCTGCCTTTTGAGGTCATGTGTGATGCAAGTGACTATGCAGTTGGATCTGTTTTGGGACAGAGGAAGGACAAGAAGCTTCATGTGATCTATTATGCCAGCAGAACGCTGGATGACGCCCAAAGGAACTACAGCACCACTGAGAAGGAATTGCTTGCTGTTGTGTTCTCCTTTGAGAAGTTTCGGTCCTATCTGATAGGAAGCAAGGTGATTGTGCACACTGATCATGCTGCTCTTCGATATCTGCTGCAGAATAAGGATATGAAGCCTCGATTGTGTCGATGGGTTTTGCTACTCCAGGGCTTTGACATAGAGATCAGGGATAAGAAAGGAGTAGAGAACAGCGTTGCAGATCATCTCTCACGCATGAGGATCAGTGAAGAGGTCCCCATTGATGATTCCTTGCCTGAAGAGACGATGTACCTCGTCGAGACTGGTTCTGCTTCAATTCTGTCGATGAAGACGACGAGCATCGATCGATACCATGGGAGTATCGATCGATACCCTCACGCATTGTTACCTTCAGTTCAAGATTCGAGCATCGATCGATACCCTCACTGTATCGATCGATGCCATAGCCTTACCATCTCCGATTCCTCTACAGATCACTCTGAATTTGAGGAATCTTTAGCGATCGTTTCTCCTGCTGAACCGTGGTATGCCGATATCGCCAATTACCTTGCTGCTGATCTAGAACCAAAACATCTCAAGAAGTATGTGAAGAAGAAATTCATGAGAGATGTCAGACGCTACTTCTGGGATGAGCCTTATTTGTACAAGCATTGCTCTGATGGGATTTACAGAAGGTGTGTAGCTGAGTGTGAAGTGACAGAGATCCTTTTTCACTGCCATGGTTCTGAATATGCTGGGCACTTCGCTACATTCAAGACGGTCTCTAAGGTTCTGCAAGCCGGTTTCTGGTGGCCTACGATGTTTAAGGATGCTCACTCTTTCATCTCTTCTTGCGATGTATGTCAGAGACGGGGCAAGATCAGCAAGCGCCATGAGATGCCACAGAACTTCATCCTGGAGGTTGAGGTCTTTGATAGCTGGGGTATTGAATTCATGGGACCATTCCCTCCATCGCGACAGAATAGATACATCTTAGTCGCTGTTGACTATGTCTCTAAGTGGGTAGAGGCAATTGCTAGTCCTACGAACGATTCTGCCATAGTTCTTAAGCTGTTTAAGACTATCATCTTCCCACGGTTTAGGATTCCCAGAGTCGTCATCAGTGTTCTCAGATTGACATCCGCCATCCGACTTTGCGCTGCATTGCCAGGATTATCAGCNGACGCTCTTTGGGCCTACAGGACAGCATTTAAGACGCCACTGGGAACAACACCATTCCATTTGCTGTATGCAAAGGCATGCCATCTTCTTGTTGAGATAGAGCACAAAGCAGTCTGGGCTACAAAATTGTTAAATTTCGACATCAAGTCTGCTACAGAAAGGCGATTGGTTCAGCTAAATGAGTTGGATGAGATCAGACACTCCGCCTATGAGAATTCTAAGCTGTACAAGGAGAGGACTAAAGCTTATCATGACAAGAAGATCCTTTCCCGACACTTTGAACCAAATGACCAGGTACTCCTGTACAACTCTCATTTGCAATTGTTTCCTGGGAAATTGCGTTCTCGTTGGTCAGGTCCCTTCACAATCAAGGAGGTCCGCCCTCATGGAGCTGTAGTGTTGCTGACTGCTGAAGGCAGGGAATTCACTGTCAATGGACAAAGGGTGAAACACTATTGGGCGAAAGCCACCATTCCAGATGGACACATTGTGCCTCTGGCTGAACAACCCGCTGCCTGACTGTTCTCCATGTCAAGCTAATGACATTAAACAAGCGCTTGGTGGGAGGCAACCCACTGGTGAGTCTGTACATAATCTTTCTTTTGATTTGTTTCGTTTTGTTTTTGTTTTTGTGTTGTGTTTTCACGTGGAACCAAGTCCAGACGAAGAGCATCGATCGATACCCCTTGGTATCGACCGATACCATTGGTCGAAGAGGAGATGTACCATATGCCGAGCATCGATCGATGCCACTTATGGTATCGATCGATGCCCAGCCCCAGGTAAGTTTTTTCTATTAAACCCTCGGGTTTTCACCACAACTTCCCCCATTATCGTTCGACGCCGCCATCACCCTTCTCCCACTCTCACCTCTTTTTCAATTTTTCATCAAATTCTTCGATTTCAAAGTCTATTTCATTCAGATTTTCGACCACATTGTCATTTTCTCATTCAATCCTTCGAACTACCAGGTAATGCACTCGATTTCACCGTTTTTGATGTGTTGGCAGAATCGATTTGGGGTTTCCTTTGTTGTGAAGCTTTAACTCTGTTTCTTGTCAACATTAGCTATAGGTGAATGAAATTGCCACATTAGAATGAGAATGGATAGAATAGGGATGGAGTAGACTTAGGAATTCGGATTTAAGGTGATAGATTGGAATTTTTCGTGATCTGTGGATTGAAACTAGCGATTGTGCTTCGAGCATCGATCGATACCCCTTGGTGTCAATCGATGTCCGACCTAATTGGTTTTTGCGATGTCATTTGTCGGGACTGTGTGCCTATACTTCCAGCATCGATCAATACCCCTTGGTATCGATCGATGCCTGCACTCACTGGACGTAGAAGCTACTCTAACTTCTGATTTCATTTTGAATTTTTGCAGATGGCTCCTCGCAAGAGAACCCGACAGGACGATGCTTCTAGTTCCAACCCTCCACGCAGCAGTTATGATCTCCAGGATGAGGTAGAGGCATTCCATGATTCACAGTGGCACGCTGGAGTCATCACAGCCATTCTTACTGGTGATCGCTACAGGGTCCTGAAAGGAGGTTTCACAGAGGACACAGGCCGTCAGAGCTTAATCGACGCTCACATCAGCAACCTGAGGCCTGCGCCACGACGTTCACCGTCTCCCTCTACTCCTGCCCCTGTTGCTAGGCCTCCTTGGCCCAAGTTGGAGGGGAAGAGGATCGTTCCACGACGTGTTTGGGAAGAGTTGCCTAAGGACGTGACTGAGAGTGAGGCTTGCGTCTACAGGCCCATAGCTGAGGAGTGGGATGACTATGACACTCTGTTCTACAACGAGTGGCTACGTGTTGTCATCCTGCCTACGCGTTTCATCGATCCTCTCACCATGCGTCGTCTAGGCATCGACGTTGATCTTTCTGCCATGCTGGACAAGATTGGATTGGGCACTCTCTATTCCAGGCAGTATGACCTCTATCCAGACTTGGTACGTCAGTTCCTTGCCACAGCTCGGATGTACTATAGAGATGAGGTCCACCGCACTGCCTCTGAGGGGACCCTGACTTTCTTGATCAAGGGGATTCGCTACAGATTACCCATTCCTGATCTCTGCTCCATCTACGGGTTTGATCCTTACCCTCAGCAGATTGCTCTCCCTTCTCAGTTTCAGGATCTGCAGAACTTCTGGCGACACATTGGTCTTGGCGCCTACAACTCCAAGACCTCTACTCAGATTGATATCCGCCATCTGACTCTGCGCTGCATTGCCAGGATTATCAGCTCCACCTTATTCTGCAAGATGGAGCCGAACAAGCTGAGGATCTCAGAGCTGATGCTGTTGTTCAAGGCAGTTGGTGATATCATTCCTGAGGATAGGTTTGAGTGGCCCGAGATGAACCTCGCGGTCAACATTGGCGCTCTCTTTGCTCACCACTTGGTCTCTCTGAAGACCAAGCCCTTCACTGGCCGCAACTACGCCACAGCGCGGAAGTCCGAGTCAGTTGCCAGCCTCCTCACACCTATCTTCGAGCACTTTGGCATCTCCACTGCAGCATGCTCGATAGTGACTACTCGTTCCCTCATGGATGAGCAGCATATGCGTTGGTTGAAGGCTACTAACCGCTGGTGTTTGCCTACGACAGATGGAGAGCTCTTTGTGCAGCTCCCCAACCGCGCCCTCACCACCATTGGCACTCACCCTTCTCGGCTGCACTTCGATCCGGACCCGAGTCTACTTTCGGTCGCTCCTTCTGTTCGTGTCTGCGCACCACGTCAGCTTCAGTCCGCTCCTGTCGCTGCAGTCGAGACACCAGCCGCTGACTCTGCTGGGAGTCAACCTCGCCGTCTACAGACGCCGATCCCTCTGCTGCTGGCCCTTCGACGCGCTACCCTGTCTCTGAGTCCGACTCTGATGAGGATTCAGACTAGTCTCTATTCCTGGGTTTCACATTTCCCTTTCTTTTCTTTTCTTTTGTTTTACTTTCTTTTCTGCACTTGTCTAATCTCATTGTCAAACCTTGTTGGAACTTATGGCTATGTATTATTCTGTTGCTTCTAACTGTGTTCTCTGATCTGACAGTTACTTCACTTAACTTTTGGCTTCAGTAGACACTATCTTGAGTTTCAGAATCCGACACAGACCTTCAGCATCGATCGACACTCCTCAGTATCGATCGATGCCCATCACCTTTCCACGGTATTGTCGACCTTACCCACAGCCAATTTGTTCATGTGCTTTATTTTGCTTCTTCTGGGTTAGATAACACTGGGGACAGTGTTGTTCAAGTCTGGGGGAGGTGACTACTGACATTGTGTTTGTTTTTCTTAGAGTCAGAGTCAGTCCAGTTTTGAGTCTTTTTGAGTCAAATTTTTGTTTTATTGAGTCAAACTTGTTGGAGATTATGAACCTTTGCTTGATGTCAGTGTCCTGACTTATTTTTGAGTAACCATTGTCACAGATCCAGCCTTAAGATCGACTAATGAAAAATCCAAAGGCTAACCAGTTAACCAGGAAACACCCATGTCTCCAACAAATTTTTTCTGAATCCTGAGCCAATTTTGCACTTCACTCCTGAGGTTGGTATTCACTGAACTTGATTCATCATTCATATCTGGCAAAGGAACCTATGCGTTTGATAAAAAATGGTAGACCTCTCCCCTAACACATAATGGTGCATAAAAGATGAGATGATTTCCGCCGAGTAGAGGGCTAGGGACATTCCCTGTGATCCCATTATTCTACTTGGATAAGGATTGATAACACAAAAGTCTGAAGCGAGGGGTAGGAACATTTCCTAAGACCCCATTATTCGCCTAAGACTTTTGACACTTTGAGAGGGGAGAACCGGGGATTAGGTGGCCATCACCATCAATACTCGCGTCTCGAACCTTGATTTGTGTATGCAAAGCTTAATTTGAAATCAGAAACATAAAAAGAGATAAGTTTGGGGGAGAGGAAATCAATACCAAAGTGTAAAATCTGAGTGGTTCCTTAGTCATGATATCGCATGAGGAAGAATCTAGAAGGTTCTTGAATATCAACATCAGTGATGAAAAGGCAATGAAGGATCTAGTATGATTGATGCTGTGAGGTAATGGGTGGATAATGGGAAACTGCAACAGCCTAAGGAGAAGTACATGGTGGTCCGATCTGAAACTGTTTAGGTGACAACTGGGAGCTTGGAAAATGGTCATTACTATGTCTCAAGAAAAAGGTGAGTCTCCATGTTTTCAAACCTCTTTCTCTGTTTAGCTTTCTGTTTGCTTGAGGGCAAGCAAAGACTAAGTCTGGGGGAGTTGATATATCATGGTTTTTACCCGTTTTTAGCCATGATATAAGTCCTTTTTGTTGAGTCTTTTCTCTAGTTTTAGAGTCTTTCAGGTTCTTTTCAAGTTATAGGCGCTATGGAGCTAATTGGAGGATTTGAGAAGTTTTTGAGGCAATATGGAGTTGAAGCTGTTCGGGAACAAGCTCAGCATCGATCGACACTGAGAAGCATCGATCGACACTGAGAAGCATCGATCGACACCCTTCTTTTGAGAGTTCCACGACCAGAAGACCAAGCATCGATCGATACCACTTATAGTATCGGTCGATGCCCGTGACCAGAACGCGAAACAAACCCGAGATTCATTCAGAAGCTTTCCTTATTTTTCGAGATAGATTCCAAAACGTTTTAGAACAATATAATTAGGTTTTAGAACCTCCTTAGAGGACACTTTGTGATTTCTGGAGAGAGAGTTTTTCTGCAACTGAGTTTTTGGAGAAGAATTCTTGAACCTTATTGTATTCTTACTCTATTTTAATTTTATAATATGATATCTATTCTATTCATTGTGTTTGTTGCATTCACCATGTCTGAGTAGATCCCTTGTTAGGATTAGGGTTGCTTAAGGGTATTTGATGAATTGTTAAATCTGAATTGATTGTTAGGGAATAATCTATAGAGCTTTTCACCTAGACTTGAGATTAATGCTGATTTTAGCCTCGCGAACTAAAATCTGATTTTAGGTTGTTTGATTGGCGCGGAAGTGTGATTGAGTGCCTGATCTAGTGTTTGGTGAGCAAAAGCCCTATTCGCAAAGGAATTTGGTTTAGGGATTTTGTGAACAATTGAACTTGAACTTTAATGCTTGTTTAAATTCATAGAATTCGCAAAGGAATTTGGAATTCTAGGTTTAGGCATAGATAGTTTTCGCAACGACAGTTGGTTTACTTTACATATGTGTTTCAAGTTTGAAAGCGGAGCTTAATTCATTCCTGACAATTGATTTGATTTGATAATTCTGATTTGCCTGCAAGTTTCCCTAAGCCTAGCGTCTTCCTCCATTGATTTATATCCTTGATTTACTTGCTTTTGTCATTCTTGATTTCATCTATTTTGCTTAGCTTAGTTCTTATTTCTGAATCTATTGAGTGTCATCTTGAGTCTTTGTGGTTCGACCCCTAAAATATTGTAGCGACTGCTTAGATACTTTTAGGGTATTAGTTTTGAGCATATCAGATACGGATGTGATCCTTGTAATTCAAATCAAACGTTTTAATAAAGGATTATCTTAAGCACAATCTCATTATATTGAGAAAGTGTTTAAGAAGTTCAATTGTGAAAATTGTTTTCCAATGAGCACTCCCATGGATGCAAGAGTGAAACTTATGCCTAATATGGGACAAGCGGTATCATAACTTGAGTACTCACAATTAATTAGATTCTTAATGTAAGCCATGATGAGCACTAGACCGGATATAGCTTATGCGGTAGGAAAGTTGAGTAGATACACTAGTAATCCTAGTACTCAACATTGACAAGCTTTAAGACGAGTGCTTAAGTACTTGGAAGGAACCATAAATTATGGTTTATCGTATGCTGGATTTCCTTCATTCTTAGGAGGATATTCAGATGCAAGTTGGATAATAAACATAGAGGATCATACTTCTACAAGTGGTTGGGTGTTCTTGCTTGAGAGAGGTGTCATTTCATGGGAATCTAAGAAACAAACTTGTATTACAAGTTCGACTGTGAAATCGGAATTCGTAGCGTTAGCGGTTGCAGGAAAAGAGGCGCAGTGGCTAAGAAACTTAGTCTTTGAGATTCCATTGTGGCCAAAACCAGTGTCACCAATTTCTATCCATTGTGATAGTCAAACTACTTTGGTTAAGCCTTATATCCAAATGTATAATGGTAAGTTGCGACACTTGGACGTTAGACATAGCGTGGTACATGAGTTGATCACTCATGGGTGAATATCTTAAAGTTTGTTCGGTCTCAACAAAATCTAGCTGATCATTTAACAAAGGGATTAGCTAGGGACTTGGTGATAAAGTCAGCTAAAGGGATGGGATTGAAGTCCATTTGAAATCTTTAATGATGGGATATCCAATTCCCCACTAATATGACGTTAGAGGCTGAATTCAATATGAAAAGCCTTCACTTAAAGATTGAAGCACATGTTTCATATCATCCCAAGGTATGTGCTTAGACCCGGAGGAATAAGGAGGTTGAAGTCTACTTATTAATAGATATTTTTAAAAAATGCATATTGCGGGTGCATGAGTAAAATATCTACCTATACGAGTGTGAAGTGTAGCCGCTTTAAAAAGTTTGGACTTGGTTTTGTATACACTCGTGGAACGGATTGGACACATAGCTAATAATAGTGTCAAGTATAAACACTTAGAGTAGTGTGAAAATTTGTGTGTGTATTATCTTAATGTGCTCAAAATGAGTTGAAGGATTCAATCCGTAGGACATCCTGATTCTCGGGCATTTGGAATGCGTAATATCACTAAGATGTAAATTCAATCGTTTCGACATTTACATTTATACTGTGAATAAAATATTTACAATCCTGATTCTCGGGCATTTGGTTTGTGTGTTTGATATTGTGAATAAAATATTACACTCAAATGGGGGAGGAATGTTAAAACTTTAAGTGTAACAATGGTTATTTTTAAACCATTGTGACTATTGGTTTATAGACACCTTTAAACCAATGTAACTATTGGTTTATGGACACCTTTTAAACCATTGTGCCTATTGGTTTATGGACTCCTTTAACCATTGTAACTATTGGTCTATAGGTACCTTTTTAACGAACGGTTGCAAACGTTCGTGACAATCATTGGGGCACTATAAAACTATGGTTTTGGTGCATCAAAGAAGAAAGAGAGAGAAAGAAAGAAAGATTTACAAGAGGAGAGTTTGAAAGAAAAATCTTGTGAGAACACATAATAACAACAAAAGAAATTTTATTTGTTATTTTTGTTTCTTAGCCTAGAACAAGAGTGAGACGGTGATTGTCTTATCCTACAAGGGATTTTGTGTAATGTAAGGCTTTGAAAGGGGTTGAAATACTCTTTAAGAAAAGTGCTCTCATGCACGATTTAATCATAATCCATGTTCCCCATTGTTTTACTCCCTTGATTTTTTACAACATTGCTAACACTGAGTTAGATGCTGAAGCAGGTGCAGTAGTCATCGTGACAAGAGAGATCGTTAATAGATAGTTTAACGAACTTAGGGCAAAGAAAGAGTGTAAAAGAAACATACGTTTTTAGAGATGTATTTCTCATAATCGAAAACAAACACCGTTTAGAAGTAAGGTCTAAGCTTTGATACCATGACAAGAAACCTTATGAGAATGTAAAGGTCATTCTTAGATCTTATTCATGGCTGCATTGTGCCTCTTATATAAGTTTACATTATGAAAGATAAACCTAGTTACAACAACAATAACGGAATACGACACATGATGCACTTGTGGTCCATTAGGCCAATACATATTAAAGAAATTAAAAAACTCTGCTCTGTATTTTTTGGGTTAGCCAGAATTCAGTTCGAAAAAGACTAAGGTTGCATTGTTAGAAGTGTGCAGACCAAGCAAGAAGAAGGTTTAGACCTGCAATCTTTTAAAGAATCAAGTAAAATAAGCTCTCTGAAGCTAATATGGATGATAGTAGCCCTAGGATTTATAACCGAACCGAACTAACCTAACCAAACCGAACCGTGATTTTGGTTGTTCGGTTTGGTTTCGGTTATAGATCCTGAACCGATCAGCAAGGATTTCATTTATTTTGGTTAACCGAGAACTTTGGTTTGGTTCGGTTCGATTCTCGGTTAACCAAAATTTTTTTTTAATAACCGGATAATACCACAATTAGACCGGTTCTACCAAATTTAAACCAGTTTTTGTCAATAACCGAACCGAATCGAACCAAAGTTAACCAAAAAAATCAAAATTAACTGGAATTAACCGAAAAAAATTAAAATTAACCGGAAAAATCGAAACATAACAAAAAAACTAGATTTTTTATAGAAAAGGAACAAAATTTGGTTAATTTCGGTTTTAAAACTCGAAATAAAAATTAATCGAGAACCGAACTAACCAAACCGAATTTTATTTCGGTTAATTTTGGCAACAATTTCAAAATCTAAATTAACCGAAGAACCGACCTAACCGAAGTCCCGGAGCTAGATGATAGTGTCGAAAAAAGATTCGCATTGGGTTAAATGGATTTCGAGCTCTTTACTGAAACAAGGATCTTTCTGGGTAGTAAAGGAAACCACAAATATGAGATATTGGATGTAAAGAAAGCTCTTGAAATATAAAGATACCGCAAATCAATTAGACAAAGTCGAAATTCAAACTACATCCTTTTGGTTTGATAATTGGTCTAGTTTGGGACGATTATATGACATGGCAGTCAGTAGAGGATATATCAATTTGGAAATCTCTTCAAAAGTCATTGTTGCAGCGGTTTAGAGTAACCATTTATGGAGAAGACACCGAACCGATGTGATGAATCATATCGAAGAAGCGAATTAGAAGATGTCGCTTTATGGAGAAGCACATGTGATAATTACAAGAAAAAGTTCAGCACATGAAAATTGGTATAAGGGTGTTTGCATGGTTTAAGCCCGAGACATATGGCTAGTTATAAATAATCGTCTTTTAACAAGAGATCAAATGAGAAGCTGGGATTCAGATTGTAATAAGCAACGATATATGTATATATTCAATAGGTTTGATATTATCTTGTAACAAGGGAATATCCCTTTAGAGAAAAGGAAACATACCTCTGTATAAATACCAACATTAGGTTAATGAATAAGCAACATTTTCATAAATATTTCATGGTATAAGAGCAAGGTTATTAAACCTAAAATTTTCTCTTTTCTCTTTGTGCCGCTGTCGACGTTGCCACCACCGTCGACGACATGATGTCAAGTTCAACATCGGCTCTCACTCAAATTCAAATCGGTGCTCTCTCCTCCATGACTACTCTATCTCCATACACTCTCAACGCATCTGATAATCCAGGAGCCTTGATCTCTTATGTTGTCTTAAAGGAAGACAATTACTCCGAATGGGCCACTGAACTCATGAATTCTCTTCAAGAAAAACAAAAACTCGGGTTTATTAATGGGACAATCACGAAGCCAACAACTGAACCTGATCTATCATCATGGAAAGCTGCAAATTCTATGATTATCGGATGGATAAGAACTTCTATTGATCCAACAATAAGATCCACTGTCTCTTTTGTGTCAGATGCGAAGGAGCTTTGGGTTAGTCTACAACATCGTTTCTCCATAGGAAACGGTGTACGAAAACAGCTAATAAAGGATAAAATTTCAGCATGCAAGCAAGATGGTCAGCCGGTACTTGCTTATTATAGACGCTTAACCAAGCTTTGGGAAGAACTACAAAACTACAACACTAGCAGGATGTGTACGTGCGCAGCTGCTCCGGATATTGCTAAAGAACGAGAAGACGACAAGGTTCATCAATTCTTATTTGGATTAGATGAACGGTTCCGGTCTATTCGATCTACTATTACCGATCAAGATCCTTTACCAAGTCTCAATCATGTCTACTCCCGTGTGATTAGAGAAGAACAAAATCTAAATGCTTCTCGCATTAAAGAAGCAATTGCAACCGAAGCTGTTGGGTTCAACGTACAAGCCACACCGCTTCCGCACACAGCTCATGTTGCTGCTGTCTCGGGACCTCGTCGTGATCGCTCCTCCTTGACTTGCACTCACTGTAATCGCCAAGGACATGAAGTCACTGAATGTTTTTTGGTCCATGGTTACCCGGATTGGTGGTTGGAACAACATCGTCAAGATGGGACAAACAACTCGGGTCAAGGTCGTGGCAACTCGGGTCGGGGTAGTTCTCGTGGAGGACGTTCTTCATCTAGGCATTGTGGTAGTGGACGTGCCAACGCTGCTACCAACCGTTCTTCGACTACATCTACTAATGGAGCAACATATCAGATCACTCAAGTTTCTTCTCCCAGCATCGCTAATCCTAGTCACTCTACAACGGTTCCTGGTAAGACTCTTGCTTCTCTTACAATCTATTTATATGATGATAATTTTTCGGAATTGCATCAAGTTTTTATGGCAGCCATAACTAGTGGTACAGAACCTACTAGCTATCATGAAGCCTCTCTAATAAAAAAATGGTGTGATGCCATGGGATTAGAAATCACTGCTCTTGAAGATAATCATACTTGAGAAAATACTACTCTACCTCCCGGGAAGAAAGCTCTAGGATGCAAATGGGTTTATAAGCTCAAATAAAATTCAGATGGTACGCTAGAACGTTATAAAGCTCGGCTGGTTGCTCTCGGGAATCGACAAATTGAAGGCACTGACTTTACGGAGACATTTGCACCCGTTGCAAAGATGACAACTGTACGTTTTCTTCTCGGCGTTGCCGCAGCCAAGCAATGGGAGATTCATCAAATGGACGTTCATAACGCATTTCTTCACGGTGATTTAGAAGAAGAAGTTTATATGAAGATTCCTACGGGTTTTCAAACAACTGATTCATCTAAAGTATGTCGTCTTCGAAAATCTATTTATGGCCTGCGACAAGCGCCTAGGTGTTGGTTTGAGAAACTTGCTAATGCTCTCCGCACGTTTGGTTTCACAGAGCTATTCGGATTACTCACTCTTCTCCTTCGTTCAACACGGAATTATTCTTCATGTTCTCGTCTACGTTGATGATTTCATAGTGGCTGGTAATAGTTTGTCCGAGATTATTTAAGGAATATATGAGCAAGTGTTTTCACATGAAAGACCTCGGTTAACTGAAGTATTTTTTGGGTATTGAGGTTTCTCGTGGGCCTGACGGTATCTTTCTTTCTCAACGAAAGTATGCGCTTGATATTATCAATGAGGCTGGTCTCCGTGGTGCTAAGACATTTTCGACTCCAATGGAAACCAATCACAAACTCGCTTCTGCCAAAGGTCCTATCCTCAAACGTCCTGAGGAGTATCGTCGGCTTGTCGGTCGTCTCATATATCTCAGCATCACACGTCCGGAGCTCAGTTATGTCGTTCATATACTCTCACAATTTATGCAAATACCTCTTCTGCCTCATTGGGAAGCTGATATACGTGTTGTTCGTTATCTTAAAGGATGTCCAGCGCAAGGTATTCTTCTTTGCACAGATAGCGTTTTATCTTTGATTGCGTATTGTGATTCAGATTGGAGTGCATGCCCTCTTACTCGTCGGTCTCTCAGTGCATATGTTGTCTTCTTGGGCTCCTCTCCAATTTTTTGGAAAACAAAGAAGCAACACACAATCTCAAATTCCTCCGCTGAAGCCGAATATTGTGCGATGGCTTACACTCTCCGGGAACTTAAATGGCTACGGGAGCTTATTAATACTTTCGGTGTTGCTCATCCTCATCCTATCAAGTTCTATTGTGACAGTCAAGCAGCTATTTATATTGCCTCGAATCCCGTCTTTCACGAACGTACTAAACATATTGAATCTGATTGTCATCAAGTTCGCGACGCTGTTCAAGACAAAATCATCACCACATAACACATTTCTACTACGGAACAAGTTGCAGACATTCTAACTAAGGCCTTGCCACGTCCGGCCTTTGATAAACTCTTGTCCAAGTTTGGTGTTCGTCGTATCTCACCGCCAACTTGAGGGGGGTAATAGGCAACGATATATGTATATATTCAATAGGTTTGATATTATCTTGTAACAAGGGAATATCCCTTTAGAGAAAAAGAAACATACCTTTTTATAAATACCAACATTAGGTTAATGAATAAGCAACATTTTCCTAAATATTTCAGATTGCATATTTTGTGGAGATGTAGTTGAATTACGTAATGATATGTGTTTTCTCTTGCCATTACTCAGCCGAAGTTTAGACGTCTCTCATGGGTCAGCTTCTCTCAAATGGCTTCTCCATAGATTGGGATCAGTTGATTGCACTACTCAATAGTTCTAACTATGATCGTCTACAACTATTCACCATCTAATACGCATTTCAAGCAACACTTTATCAAGTATAGCGCGAAAGAAATGGAAGAAGACATGGAGAAGCACCAACTTCACCAGCTCGTCTTGTCAAACTTATAGACAAAAACATAAGAAATCGACTCAGCTCTATCAGAAACCAAGGATATCACACATACCACGACGGCCTGCGCCTGTGGTTTGCTACTAGCATTCTATAACTTTCACCAAAGAAGCAAGAAAGTTTCTTTCGATCTCAGTTTTCCAGATTTTCTAAACTCAAAAATGTTTTACCTCTAATGTTTATTGTAGAATAGTTTTTTGTTTGAATCGATTTTGCATTTAACCAAAAAAAAAAAAAAAAAAAACCAAGATACCTTACCTAATTACAAGGATAAGAACGCGGTTACGACTTATGACCATAGATGATAGAACATTGGTCAAACCTGGGAAACTCATGCAAGGGTCTACTCTCGAGTCCATCCATGCAGAGGTGAACAACCAAAGTAATATTAAACAAATAATTCTATATATTACACGATAATCCAAGACATTGCATTTATAAAGTGTAGTAATTAATTAAAATGAGATTTAACAGACTACGAAAGTCTCTCCGGTTGAAAACCAGCCATATTGGTCAATTGTCAGCGTAAACATTTTAAATTTGAACTTAAAATTCATCAAGTTATTTTAAAAAATTGGGATTACGTCATGCAATACAATGAATTTGTGCGAAAGGAAGAAAAATAATAACAAAAATAATTCCTTTCTTTATAACAAAAAGAAGAAAGAATATTTTAGAAGAATGATGTAAGTATTTGCCTACCAACACTAACTAGATATGCTTTGCAAAAAAAAAAAAAAAAGAGTAGATTTGTTTTGGCATTCGTGCGCAGTATGATGATGAACTAAACCCCACCACCCTCGACCTTAACCTCAAGCTTTGCACTTCTACTTAACATCTCTCACTTTCTTAACTTTTGGATGACTCACATCTCTCTATCTTTTAGATTTTTCAATCTAATCACTAGACTCGAATTAACTTGAGATTTCGAAAAGACAATGTACCTTTTCTCTCGACCAATTGAGTTAAGCTAAGTAAAAGTAATTAAAAGGGTATTACTTGTTAGGTTAAGGTTTAATAAAGTAATCACAGAGTATCTATTTACAACTCATAAATTGGGTTCGTCAAAGTTAGAAAGGTAGCTGTAGGTGGATTGGTCTCTAGTGTTTAACAGCCAAACTGGATTTGCTGTCATTAACGATTTAGGTGCAACACATTTGCTTAAATTGATTTTGTATATATCCAGCATACCTTTTTTCCAACATCATCTCGGATTATTATTAAAAAAATATGTAGCTTACAAATTTTACAACACGTGTTTGTGGTCCTCCAATGTTTTTTTTTTTTTTTGGGGCTTACAAATTTTACCAAAATTTCCAAGACTTTACAAAAATCTCCTGGTATAGAAACGTTGTAAGAATTTCACAATTAACAATTTCTCCCTAAAATGTTTCATACGATATGCTACAACTTACAAGCTTGGATAATGATTCATCACAATTCATAAAATTCATAAAATTCTAAGTCCTTTACCATCATCCTCAATCACTTTTTCTTGCAACAAAACAAAACATAACAGGAAAAGATATAAAACTAAATCAATTATATTCTTCTTATTTTGTCTCTTTTTATCACTCATTTTCAGTTCGAATAGAATTCGAATATTAGAATTTTTATCAAACTAATTGACCACATTTTTACCGAAATGTACACAAAATCACAAATTATAAATAGTCAGAATTGATAATTTGACCTCAATTTTCAAATTTAACTTGGCAATAATATATCTTGTATTTCTGAATTTCTATTATATCTTCAATCACTCTTAATTGTGTCATTATTCGACCATTCTATTATATTTTCGATCATTCTTGTGTGCCTGGTAACCTCCAATAACTTTTTCGGTCTTGTATCAAATAAGATTTATAATTGGTGTTACCATTTTCCGAACTATGGATTATATTATCAACTCTTCTAAATTAAATTTATTCGAAGGTTAGTAGAATTTTCTAGTTTCTTCATGTCCAGACAACTTTATCATGACGTTTGCTTTGGACTTAAAAGACAGCGATCATCTATTATAGACACGAAATCTACATAACGTTAGGCCGGTGATGTAAAGTGAAGTTATCCTAGAGATTAGCCTGATAATGACTATACCCTTATGATATATAATAATAATTATGGAATGTCTTGTAATTTTACTATGTTACCTAACGTTCTTTCTAGAGAAAAAGTTTGTTTTTCTGATAACATTATTGTTTATGTTTTTTTTTATATACATTTATTCTATTTGATCTAACATTACGTAACCATGTCGAGAACAAATATATTATCCTGAAAAACTCGTCTCTTGTGCCCAAAAATTAAAGAAGACGAAAATAAATTCATTTGGTGGTGAGATTTTTTTTTGAAAAACTAGATAATAAGTCTATATTCACATAAATTTTGGATATGTATTTAAATAAGATAGTTGTTTCGTCGGTCCACTCGGACTCATTCCAAAGTTTATACTGTTAGGCTTAAGGTGTACCTACGAAGTTAAACATAAAAAGGTTTGGATTCCAGCATATGAATTAATTTTTGGTCAAAAATAGTTTTTTAATGTAAGAGATAACGTTATCTATATCTATGATGGATTTATACGAAACACTTTATATGAAAGTGCGATTAACTCGATCAACTTGTAATTAATATTCTTGATCAGAATTATTCTTTTGATGGATGATATAGAGAAACTGAGACATGTTTTTATCAAAAATGTAGGAATAATAATACTGTCTGTTTTGAATTGATTCTTCAACCCAATAACATAGTAATGGTGAAAAAAGTTTCGGAAAACGACATGTGAGGAATATGTCTACCTTCAAAAAAACTAAACGTCTTGTCCTACGCCAAAAAAATAAAATTAAAATAGATCAATAAATGGTTCAATTTTGTTTGGACTTTTATGATCGAGTGGTAATAAGACGGAGGAGACAGATTGGAGCGCGAACACGATTCAATTTCGATATATATGTTGCACAAAACTAAAAATACATTGTTTTGGACAGCCACATGGATATGGGTTTTTGCTTTCAAGACTATACGCATATTCACAGACAGAATCTATCTATAGGATGCAACTCTCTTAAGGATTAGTCTCCTCCATGTTTAAGATTTATCTTGAATTATCAAAAGAAAAATGGTTTAATTTTTTTTGGGACCTTATGGTCGAGTGGCAAGGAGACAAGATTGGAGCGCCAACACACTTCAAGTTCGATACATTTTCTGCATGAAACTAATAAAACACTTTTTCTTCGACATCCACACGAATATAAGCCATTGCTTTCCGTCCATTTATATATTTGGAGAGAGCATCTATTCATAGAATACACCTTCTCTGGAGATTAATCTGGTATTTCCATGCATATATTTGGAATTTATCTTGAATTTATCCTGGAAAAAAACAAATATTTTTACAAAAATTGAAAAAAAAGGTCACCAATTTGGTCAAGTGGAAGAGCGAAATTTTCCTTAGAATGCAAACTAGGGATGAAACTGGTAAACTCTTAGAGCAATTGAAAATACCATAATTACGAAAATGCTTTTATTTTTATCTGTTGGAGACAAAAAAAAAAATTTGTTTTTCACGGAAAAAAACTGATACTTTTTCACGAAAATTATCACTTAGTTAATTTTTTTTTGTCAAGTCACTTAGTTAAATTTATTAGGATAATAGATTTGTTTTGCAAACTTCTTTTGATTCGATGCAAATTTATTTTTAACGAGAACATAGGTGGGAGAGTTGTTTGTAGTAGACTTATTTGACACTTATATAAGAGTTTTGGTCCCAAAAAAAGTCTTACCTATTTTACTCACATAATTATAATTTTCGGTATACTTATCATTTCCTTCGACCAAGAATTATTTTTACGACGTATTCTTTTTTCATGGTTATGCAGATTTTGTCAAAGAATACTTATTCTAAAATGTTTTTTTTTTAAGTTTTTCATTAATTGAAAAAGGAAATTACATACTATTTTTTTTTTATCTTTAACCTAACTGGCTTGCCCAATGAATTAAAACTTAGTCTAAAATACTAGTAATTACTAACATAGCACTTATTTAATTTAGATCTAATAGTGATGTAAATTTATTTTTCGTTGCGAACTTATTCCTTGTGATAACAGACTCATAATTCATTGAACCGAGATACTTATTTGTTACTATAATATCATTTAGAAGTAGGAAACATCAATTGGCATATTTTAATTCGCGGACTTTTTATCTTTGTGGTAGACATATATCTATTCTATTATTGAGGCAAACTGTGTTCTTAACCCTTGGCCAAAACAAGAGAAAACTGTAACTTGCGTAATTTACAAAGAAAATATGTGTCATTCTGAGTTTCTTAAAAGAAGAAAAATTTTATTAGAGAAGATTTGAGAATCATTGTACTAACATTAAAAGCATCCTTATTATGCTGTTGGTTGCCTGATTAATATTATTCGTCTATATCCATTAAGATTTCAATTTTTACGTTGAAAAATCAGTCCTCACATATGCTTTGAATTTTTTAAAGGAAAAAATCATGTCCTTAATTACTTGTTAGTTTGTAGCATTTATAGCATATCTTGTAAGAGCGGACGGTGGAGAATATTGTAGATATGTATTTCGGACAGCAAATCTCGAATGGATATGTAAATCCCATACAAGTGTAGATTTGGAAATCATTCTATCTAAAGTATACTTACTTAGTTCGTAACCTATACAACCCAAGTGCTTTGTTGCTTTTAACTTATTGTCAGGATTCACGACAAACGAATATAGCCGCAATAACTATACGTTTACAATAAATAAAAGGTGAGAAGATTTATGCGGAATAGCAACAAAAATGAAATTATAAAATATATCTTCATATTATACTCTAGTGAAACTCTTAATCATCATCTATAAAAATAAATTGAATACAGTAAGATAGAGGGTCCCAAAAACGCTTCATGGTATAATTGATTCTCTTGCTAAAAAATTTTGCTACAATTATTGCTATGTTTGGCGGGCGGCTTTCGGAGAAAGTTAATATATTTTTTATAACCAAGGTAACTTTTTTTTTAATTAAGTATTCTCAGTTCTCACATGCCAGTTGCACATTAGATAGTTGTTGGGGAAAAAAACATACATAAATGATATACATTTAAGTAACGATTCTGTTAAATATTGTGAATCTATAGAAGTAACATTTTGTTTGAAAATAAAATGGTTTGTGGTTGAATTTATAAAGTTGTACGGTGGATAATTGTTTGGCTGGTACAGCATTACAATTTAAAGCTCAAGAGAAAATAAATGAGAGTGAAGAAGATAGGAAAATTTTCAAGAAACTTGCACATGAGATTGTCGTGGTGTGGTTGGGTCATAATGTTAGAACCAAAGCATGAGGAGAGTGCCTGATGTGGTATAGATAGAAGTTTGAAAGGCCAAGAAACTTCGCTAGCATAATTATGCTGATGTCACTTGCTATGCAAGCTGGCGAACGTGAAACATAGCTCTTTTCAATATTACGTAGATTATATCATCTCAATCACTATAATCACTCCATATGATTTCTAAAATATTGTCTTTTATAGTTATCGTCCTATATATATTTATGTATCTTTCAATTTATGATTCACTAATCTTATAAAATATTCTTATAGTATCAGAGCATACCAATTCTTTAAAAAAAAAAAAAACCTAAATTTTTTTTTCTAGCAACCATCTTCGGGTTCATCATGTCGACCACATCTAAAACACTAATCAATGATACTAATGCTACTACCGTTGTTACTAATAACAATAAACTTCTCAACATCAACATGTCCAACATCACAAAACTCACCTCCACAAACTACCTCCTATGAAAATTTCAAGTTCATGCCCTTGTTAATGGGTATGATCTTGCTGGCCACTTTGATGGCTCCACCAAAGTCCCACCATCAACGATAATCACCAACGATGTTACCGCCCCAAATCCGGACTATGTCCTCTGGCAAAGCCAAGACCAACTACTATTCAGCGCTTTGCTTAGGTCTATCACGCTCACAGTTCAGTCCACTCTCTCATGCACGACCACCGCCTCCGAAATCTAGACTGTCCTTGCAACCACTTATGCGACACCAACTCGGGGTCACATAAAGCAACTTCGGGATCAGACGGGATCAGATGAAGTTATGGAAGAAAGGAAATCGAACAATTGACGGTTATCTACAAGGCTTCACAACAAAATTTGAAACACTTGCTAACCTTGGTAAACTGATGGGCCATGAAGAACAAATTGAGCATATCCTTGAAGGCTTACCAGAAGAGTATAAGCCGATTGTTGAGCAAATTGAAAGCAAGGATGTTTCTTCGACAATTGCATATGTTCATGAGCGCCTACTTAACCAATAATCGAAGCTCCTTGCCAAATATACTCCAACAATGTTCTCTGTCACCACAAACGTTGTTGCACAACGCCACAACAACCGCCAAAGTTACAAAACCAATAACTACATCAACAACAACAACAACAACATCAAGAGGTGCTACAACAACTCCTATGGCAGTCCGTCTCGTCCTCAGTCCTTACAGTCCGTTTTTGTTCAAGAGAACCGAAGCTACAAGCCTTACCTAGGTAGTGCCAAATCTGCAACACCCAAGGCCATAATGCAAGACAGTGTCCACAGTTTCAAAACCAAAGTCAGTCCCAATGCAATCCATTGAGACCATGGCAGCCGCGTGCAAACCTTGTGCTTGGGTCTTCCTATGATCTGTCACAATGGATCCTAGATAGTGGTGCTACTCATCACATGACATTTGATTTACACAATTTGTCTCTCCATGAACCATACACCAATGGTGACAATGTAATTGTTGCGGATGGATCTCCTCTAGCCATTACACATACGGGTTCAAATCTTCTCCCATCTCAAATATATGATCTTTGGTTGCATAATGTTTTGTGTGTTCCTGATATACACAAAAACTTAATCTCAATTTATCGTCTTTGCAACACTAACCATGTTTCAATCGAATTCTTTCGTGTTTTTTTTCAAGTGAACGATCTCAACACAGGGGTCCCATTACTCCAAGGCAAAACTTGAGATGACTTATATGAATGGCCGATCTCACAGAATCGAATTGTTGCTTTGTCTACGTCTACTGTTCCAACAGCGTCTCTACCGATTTGGCATTCTTGTCTCGGCCATCCATCGTCTTTTGTTTTAAACAACATGATTTCAGCTTTTTCGCTTCCTGTTTCACACTCTTCGTAAACGATGTTGTCTTGCTCAGATTATCTCCTTAATATGAGTCATAAACTACCGTTTTCATAGACTTCTATTGTCTCTCACCGCCGTCTTAAATATCTATACTCCGACTTATGGACGTCACCAATTTTATCAAACGACAATTACAAATATTATCTAATCATTGTTGATCACCACACTCGGTACACATGGCTCTATCCGCTAAAACGCAAGTCTAATGTCAAGACTGTTTTTGAAGCATTCACGTCTCTTGTTGAAAACAAATTCCAGAATCGCATTGGTACCTTATCTCTGACAACGGGGGCGAGTACTTAGCTCTCCGTGAGTTTCTGGCAACCTAAAGAATCTCTCACTTGACATCTCCACCACACACACCTGAGCATAACAGTATGGCTGAACAGAAACATCGACATGTTGGAGAAACCAGTCTCACTCTTCTCTCTAAGGCGTCTATTGCGAAGAAGTATTGCCCGTTTGCGTTTAACACGGTAATCTACATTATCAACCGCTTTCCCATGCTGGTTCTCTCTTAAAAATCACCATTCTTTGAGCTCTTCCAATGCAAGCCTAATTTTGAAAATCTAAACATTTTTTGGTGTCTCTGTTTCTCTTGGTTGAAACCATATACTCATCAAAAACTTGAAAACCGCTTGCAACCATGTGTTTTCTTGGATACTCTCTTACCTAAAGTGCCTACCACTGTCCACACATACCCTCTGGTTGAATTTATGTATCACAACATATCTGATTTGAAAAGCCCTGCTTTCCGTTCTCTGAAACTAGCCATCCTCGCGGTTAACCTGTACATTTTGAGTCCACTATTTTCACACTACCATTCAGCTCCGTACCTCTCTTGTCGTTGCCGACTATGCCTTGTTATGGACCAAGCTTAGACTTTCACCAGTTGCAGCTATCTGCCCCGTTGCCACATGTATCGTCTTCTCCCCTCTCTCTTCTTCGTCGTCTAATACAAATCATGAGCCCACTGCTTTTTCTAAAAATGGGCTTCAAACCCAGGCCCAGCCAACCAATATTTTACATGAGCCCACTAGTCAAGAGCAAAATGAGTCAAATCCCCCGATTTAGCAACAACTGCCATCTTCAACCTCCGTAAACTCCAACAGTCAAACGCCATTACCGACAACTTCCCAAATCACTCAGCCCAATGAACCACCACCTATACTTCAACCTGTTGATTGACCACAAAATGTCCACAAAATGCCAACTCGAGCCAAAAATAATATAGCCAAACCAAAACGCAAACTAAATCTCAATGTTGCAGGTCTGATGAGGTCTAAAGAACCAACCACTGTTAATCATGCTTTAAGGGATGAGAATTTGGGCCGGTCCATGTCGGAGGAGTACGATGCGCAACTTTCAAACCATTCATGGGATTTGGTACCTCTTCACCCACAACAAAATGTCATTGGATGTCGTTGGGTGTTTACTACAAAGTATCATCTAAATGGTCAATTGAGCAGATACAAATCACCGCTGGTTGCTAAGAGGTTTCATCAAAAGTATGGAGTGGATTACGCTGAGATTTTTAGCTCGGTAATCAAATCGACAACGGTTCGTTTGGTGCTTGAAGTTGCAATTGCTCCCTCTTGGCCGATTAAGCAATTGGATGTCAGCAATGCATTTCTTCAATGTGAACTCACTAAGGAGGTCCACATGTCACAGCCTTAAGGGTTTACTAACAAAGAGTGCCCACACTTTGTTTGTCGTCTTCGCAAACCAATTTATGGTTTCAAACAAGCACCTCATGCATTTTATATGGCCTTGAAACAACATCTTCTTTACACTGATTTTACCAATTCAATTGTCGATACATCAGTATTTGTTCGTCGTAATGGTTCTACACTCACTTATGTTTTGGTTTATGTCGACGACATTATTGTCACGAGCAACGATCAGAAACTCATTGCTCAAGTGTTACATTCCTTTGTGGAACATTTTTCTATAAAGGATGCTACTGATCTAACGTACTTCCTACGAATCGAGGTTACATGCTCTAAGGATGGACTTCACTTGATGCAACGAAAATACATAGTTGATTTTTTGGCCAACAACAACATGAGTGACGCCAAACCTGTAGCTACACCACTTCCGGTGTCTCCGAAACTCATGCTTACTAGTGGCACTCCTCTACCTGATGCAACTCAATATCGTTATGTAGTAAGTAGCTTATAGTATCAATTTTTTACATGGCCTGATATTGCTTAAGTTGTGAATTATTTATCGCAGTTTATGCATCGCCCGACAGAGGACCATTAGCAAGCTGCCAAAAGAGTGTTACGATATCTTGCAGGTACTCTCACTCATGGGATCTTCTTTCGTAGCAACTCTCCAATAGCATTACATGCTTATTCGGACGCAGATTGGGTGGGAGATACGGATGAATACGTGTCTACAAACGCATACGTTATCTACATTGGTTGTAATCCAATCTCTTGGTCTTCTAAAAAGCAACGCAGAGTTGCGAGATCTTCCACCGAAGCTAAGTATAGGTCCGCTGCAAATACTGCCTCCAAAATATGGTGGTTATGTTCTCTGCTCACCAAACTCTGCATCACTCTCCCAACAGCTCCGGTGATATTTTGTGATAACATTGGCGCCACGTATCTTTGTGCAACCCCGGTTTTTCACTTAGCACATTGCACTAAATTATCACTTTGTTCAAGAACATATCCAGGCTGGTGAACTTCGAGTCTCTCACGTATCTACCCATGATCAACTAGCTGACGCGCTAACGAAACTTCTTCCACGTACACAGTTCCAAAATGCATGTTCCAAGCTTAAACGTACCTCCAACTTGAGGAAGCATTTTACGGAGATTCATATCATCTCAATCACTATAATCACTTTTTATTATCTCTCACACTTACTGTAGAATATTGTCTTTCTATAGTTATCTTGTACAACTCTGTATATATATATATGTATCTCTCTATTCATGAATAATAACATACATTCAACATTTTATCCAAATGTTGTAGACTATAGCTTGAGCGAAGAGCAGCTTGATGATTCTGATTTTATTAGATGGAGATCTATAGAAGAATATCGATATCAAAAGATCTAGAAAATCTATAATATTATTAAGAAATATTGTATATATAAAATAAAAATATTTACATCTTTGTATCTATATAGTTTATTAAAAAAATATTATATAAACCAACGTAACTCTAATCATTATTTTTATGAGAGTAATACACAATCTTTCGATATCCTTGTATATAATAATTATGTTTCAATCGGATTGAGATGGAGGTTTCAGATGGGTCTATGTTTTTGTATAAACAAACTAGTTTTGAAAAAGTTGATGGAACTATCCTTAAGTTAGACTCTATATCTATAATTTAAATTTTAAAAGTGGCCATTTATGTATAAAATCCTATTTATAAAATTACAATCTATGCTAGTGACCAAAAAAAAAAAATTACAATCTATGCCAAGTCTATCGACTATAACCAAATTCAAGATTTACAATCCACAATTAGCGTCTTAACCAAGGTTATTCCATAGTTGGTGCTTCGTATATCTTTGGAAAAAAATATAGTTCACTTTGTATGGGTTGATATATATATATATATATGGTTTCTGTAACTTATTTTATATTTTGGGGAAAATGTTCATAATTAAAGCTATGGAAACAACAATGTACCGAGGTTCTAGAAGCTTATTGGCAAGTACACATCCTGCACTTTCAACTTAAGATAGGAACAACAATGTTATAATTTAAAATTATTTCACAGAATCGTGCAAACTTTAACTTTGATCGACAACAAATTAAAAAAAAAAAGTCACTAAAAGGAGGAAATTTATTAAACATATATTATATAATTACCTCAAAAGAATACGTTGGTTTGATCAAAGTACTTGCCAAGTTGCATTTCACGCGGAAACGTTGGATTATTTTATTTTCTTGTACGATTCTAAATAGTTGGTATCTCCTTTTGTTTGTGTGTTAAATTGTCGCATCTAATCAAATAATCGGCCTTAATTTTTTCATGTACAAGTTTCTTGAAAATAATAACAATAATAATAATAATAAACATTTCGTATCGTATCTTAGCAAAATCACATGCTTAGCTGCTAAATATGTCTTTGCAGTACAAAAGGCATAATATGAAAACCCGTACGAAACACGGGTTTCAAATGATCTCTAACGACAAATATTTATTAGTTGATTCAATTGAATAATTTATCATTTCGGATTAAGAAATGATTAGTATCTAATCACTCAATTAAATAATTGTTTATGTGTAATCGGTGAATGATAATGCTGACGTCTTATAAGCACGCCTTTGTGTATCATCTCTCATGTAGCCTCTGAGCCGTTGAAGTACTTTTACTTCGGCAACTCATTTGATATTTCATTAATTTTATTAAAAGTATTTTAATCAGATTTGCATTGCAAACAAAATCTGAATAAAGTACCTTTAAATAAAATCTGCAGACCCTTAGAATAGAGAGTCTTTACATGCACCTTCAATATGGGGTTCAAACATATAACAATACAAAAAGTGTTGCAGATCATCTATTTGATTTTGAACTATTGAAAAGCATTGTATATGCATCTAAAAATTACTAGTTATCTGAATATCATGTGATGGATGATCTTTTCTCATATGTTAAATAATACTTCGATCCTTTGAATTTCATATATAATGGCAGTGTGTACGAAAAAAGAAAATTAGTTTGATTTTTATATCATTAATTTATGATTTTCATTTTACAATTATTTTGACATAATCTGGAATTAGGCATGAATAGTTGACAAAAAGAATAACCATATATAGGCTCATAAACTATGTATGTTTTAAGTGTGTAACCCGGTCACTCAGCAACCCGGCATATTGACCCGGGTAAAAATTAAAATAGTTTCTGTAAATAATCGAATGAACAGAAGAAATGTCACGGTATATATGTTAGGTTTAAAATATTCTCAAAAATAAATTATTCCTTTTGTGTCGTGTTTTGGAGCCTAAAAGTTTCTAATTCATAAATTCACAAGATTAATTGAAAGTAAACTCTAGAAACAAAAGGGTATTCGCCTCAAACATAGTTGTTTTTTTTTTTTGTTACGTTTTCGCAAGATCTCTCTAAGGTTTGTCCAAATTCACAACACTTTGTTACTTACATATCTTTTTCAACCTTAGTGTTCTCTTTGTGTTTTTTTCGACTCTTCCGATCAACCATGTGATCTCATTGTCAGTTCTAGTTTGAACATCGAAATGTCTTTGGAAAGACACATGAACTGTAGTCTAGATATTTGGCCTTTACTTAGGTTTTGGTTTGCTTCCTAGATATTGTCCTAGTCTTCGAAGTGTCTCAATAGTTCTCTTGTATCAGCCTGAGAGATTCAAAATCCATCCGATCGATCAGTTTACTGATTAAAAATTAAGTAATGATTTGATGATGAACCTTATTTTGGCATTTAAAATATTTATTGGTTTCAATATGAAAGAACAAAAAATCTATTATCTTTGACTAGCAAGTGGATCGGTCAGCCGGTCACGGTTGGCATGAAACATCATAAATCTGACCCTAGTTCTAGAAAATTATTTTAATGTTAATATGTAGTGCTAATTAACTACTATGTTTTTGTCGCATCAAAATAAAATATTCGACAGTCGTATTAAATTTCTGATTAACCATTACAACAAGACTCTAGTTTTAACATGACTTAACAAAAAAACTCTCAACAATTACATTTTCGATAAATAACTTATAATTTATGTATACACATAAGCTTAACGTTCATTGTCCCATTTTTATTTTTATTTTTATTTTGTTTAATCTTTTTAGAGACAGAAGCCAATTGATAGTTTTGGTTTTAAGTTCATTTGAAAGATGAAATTGATGTAAGAACACGTGTTATACCCAACCAAACGTTTTTTTAGTAAATTTCGGTGGATGTTTGATTTCGACGATGGAAAAGATTGAAACACTACAATAATCTTCTGAAATGATCATATAATATTATAACAGAAATAAGAAGAAAGAGTACTTACAATCTTACGAATATCTAAGCGAAGGAGAATTATAGGACCACCTGTCCCATGGTGACATACAAAGACCATAAACTCTTTCATAATTATTTGGTTTATTTCTATAATTTATTGTCATAATTCCTTGTGGAATCCAACGAATCTTATACGACAACAACAAAAATTATTGTAAGATCGCATGTATAAATCTCCTCGACACTTGGAGAAACCTTAGTGGTTCAATTATGTGTATAACCTTAAAATAACCTAGCACCATCAAATTCTCTTACTTTTATTTCTGCTTTTAAAGAAAATATTCATTAAGGAAGTTAAATAATTACAATAATCATAATCAATATCCCTGCATTAACCCCTTAGATCATTTACGTGGCAACAAACCACAAGTTCTAAATAACTTTAGTATAAATTGATTATTCTGTTGGATCTGATGCCTGGTTACACCATGTTACCCAATGCCTTAACATTATTTCTTGAATCCTTTGCATTGAAGTGGAATATGATTATAACTAATAGCCCTATAATATTACCGTTTGGTGTATGAGAATAATAAAGCTTAGGAGACTAATTATAATATTTAAATTTGATGTACTTTCCTAGATTTTTCGATAGAATTCAAGTTGAAATCAAATAACATCATTTATTGTTTAAATTATGGTTTGATTGATGAAATTTTAGTTTTCTTTTAGATTTAAACTTTAAACTATTAAAAATAATTATTTTGATTAAATTATATATATGTAATACAATTATAACTCTTTGTAATATATCTATTAAAATAGAAAAAAAAATTGATAAATTATAGTTATTAGTCCGGTTTGATTTTATTTTTGTTTCTGGTTTTTTGTTTAACATATTAAAACTATTGAGTTTAAAAAGTTTGGTAGTAAGCCTTAGTGAAAAGTTATCTAGGGAGGAAACTCAATTGAGCTTTGTTGAGGTAATAGAGGAAAGAGACTCACCGAGAAGGTCTTCTCATAAACATCGGCATCAGTTTGATGGCCCGTGGAAGGCTTATGATTCCATCACAGACCTAGGCTGGATTAGTTTACAATGAGACGATTAGATAGAACTTTTAGCAGCAAAAAAATTTAGAGAAATCCCTCACCTTTTCACTCCAAGATGGAAGTTTTACTATAGTATATGAAGAATACCCTTTCTAAAATGATATTTTGTTAGGTTTTTGAAATATATTGCGTAGAGCAACTTTTAATGATGCAATTTCATAAAGATTAACCCGTTTTTTAGTCTAAAAAAGCGATTTGTTTGCTCAGTGTTAACTTGTATAATTTTTTGTTTTTGTTATTGTAATCTTCACACCGTCTGTTTAATTTGCATTTCTAAAGTCTTAATCTTTGAGATTAATTTTGCAAATTCATATACTCCAATTTGTAACAATGAAATAATGTCTTATTAATGTATGGTTAGAAAGAAAAAAATTGGTCGTTTCGGTTTAGTCTAGTATTTTTTTTATCCATAATTTAAACTGAAAAGAAAATGTGCCAACTCGAAGAGGTAATTTAGTAATTTGTGTACGAATACGATGTTGCCTTTGCAGATCAAGAGTTGTATGGACATAGGAAAGGATATATACGAAAGACTTGTGGAAAACGACATGTGAAAAGGGGTCACGAGAGAGCACCCAAGGTCTTGTAATTCTTTTGTGTCTACATGACTACATTAATTCTGATTCTTTTCTTCTTTGGATAACATTTGCTGAATAGATTAATCATTCTTATTACTAATTAAGAGCTTGTAAAACTATTTTTGTAATTTGAGATGGAAAAAGTATATATCAATTGCACGGAAGTCTTTTAGGTTGTGGTTATCTTATAATTAGGATTATAAAAAGAACACAACTCTAAAAATGTAAAAAGATCTTTGTCTTGTCACTAGTCTATACTCTATAGAAAACAAACAGAAAAAGTGGTGGAGCCACGGAGCTAGAGTGAGTGCATATATAAATAATGAAAGGGGAAGGGAAAAACAAAACACAACACAACACAAAGACAAAACAGAGGAACACTTCGGTTTCACAAGACAGAGAGACAAAAGAGATTGGTGGGTCTGAAAAAGAAGGAGGAGGCACTACTTCTCTATTTTAGCTTAAGAAAGAAAAAGAAAAAATTAAGAAGACAGAATGAGTTTGTGGGGAGTGATGGGAGGAGGATGGGGAATGGTGGAAGAAGGTTGGAGAAAAGGGCCTTGGACTGCTGAAGAAGACCGCCTTTTGATCGATTATGTGCGGCTTCACGGTGAAGGCCGATGGAACTCTGTGGCAAGGCTCGCCGGGTTGAAGAGAAATGGCAAAAGCTGCAGATTAAGATGGGTTAATTACCTAAGACCAGACCTCAAGAGAGGACAAATCACGCCTCATGAAGAAACCATCATCCTTGAGTTACATGCTAAGTGGGGCAATAGGTAACTAACTCAAGCTTTTGATTGTTTATTCAAAACTCTAATTCTTAACTTAACCTTTTTTCCATTAGAGGTTGATATATTGTAGATATACTCAAATAAGTAATTACGTCTGTTTTTTTCTTATTTTAAGGTTTTTTGTCTGATGATTTGTATATTTAGGTGGTCAACGATTGCACGTAGTTTACCGGGAAGAACAGACAACGAAATCAAGAACTATTGGCGAACCCATTTCAAGAAGAAGACAAAGTCTCCAACTAACAATGCGGAGAAGACAAAGAACCGTCTCTTCAAGAGGCAACAATTTCAGCAGCAAAGACATATGGAGTTACAGCAAGAACAACAGTTGCTTCAGTTCAATCAAATCGACATGAAAAAGATCATGTCTTTACTTGATGACGACAATAACAATGGTAATAATACCTTCAGCAGTAGCAGTAGCGGCACCAGCGGCGAAGGCGGTGCTTTTTATGTGCCTCATCAGATCAGACATTCAACAACAAGCTCTGGTTGTGACCCAAATACTAACGGGTATTACCCGGTGGTTCCTGTGACAATACCTGAGGCTAATGTGACTGAAGATACTGCTATTTGGGACGGTTTATGGAACCTAGATTTTGAAGGACAAGAAAGTTTCGGTGGTGCTGCCTGTGCCCCAAGGAAGCACTGTATTCAGAACATGGCCGTTCCCTTCTGTTAACTTGACCTTGAAAATATCTTATCTGCCGGAGAATGAAAGATAAAAACTTGGCCGACAAGTTAGGTCGAGTTTGAGTTTAGTTTGGTTTCATCTATTCTATTTCAGATTTTTGGTTCAACATAAGTAGTTTTGGTATGAATTGTGTGTGAAGTAAGAAGCTCATTTGAGCGGTGCCAAGCTAAAAGGGTGATGTAGTAGAAAGTCTATCCAAGAATGGCTATGTCAATCGTAATACAACACAACTCACTCCAATAGATCAAATAATCTTTTTGTTACTCGCATATATTAGTAAGAAAATATCTTCTTGATTATATTAACAGATTTTAGTAGATTATTCCAACTCGGAGTATTCTAATGAGTTTCTTGTAGATTAATAGAAATTTTTCTGAATTTGGTTGCTTTTAATAGTTTAGGACTTATATTTCGGTGAGAGTGACTAGATTCCAGTATATGTACTTAGCTCTTAAACACTGAACTGCATAGTCAGTTGAATAGTCGTCGGATCATCATCATACACCTGACTATTAAAAGATCGACTTTAAAATGTGAAAAAGAGAGTTGATTATGAGAAAGTAAAATTAAATATAAAAATTATATTTCAAACAATAATATACTTTTCAAAAATTTCTGTAGTTAATTCCCCTTCTTTGTTTATACTCCATGAGCTTCCAAAAATATCAATATACATTTATTTAGCTTTCTTCCCAATGTTATATGGATCTTAAATGTATATTGATATTTTTGGAAGCTCATTTTATTAAGTGGTTGATCAAAAAACTTTTTGATGTTTGGAGTTTAATTATTCGAAAATGCTGATTTTGCATATTAATAGAAGTAATTTTTAACGGATAGCAAAATAAAATATCTTGTTATGGTGATGCAATAGAAGACAAAAAAATTTAAAAAACTAATACGATGAATCGATATCTAATTTGGATTTGGCCAAAACGTTTCCCATCCAATTTCCAAAGCCTTTTGTATAAAGATAGTGCATCTGAAAAGAAAAACAAAAACATGATTTGAGGCTTTGAGTTATATATAACAATTATTAATGTTAATATTTCTTATGATTTCACAATCAATCTCATGCCAGTTTCTGAATAATATTACAATAGCGGAAGCTGATATGCTCAAAGATAATACCCTAAAAGTACTAAAGCAGTAGCTGCAATATATAGGGGTCGAACCACAAAGACTCAAGATATCACTCAATAGATTTCAGAATGACAATCAAGCTAAACTAGATGAATGTAATTAAGAATAACAAAACGATTAAAACGAAGTGACAAATCAATGGGGAAAATGCTAGGCTTTTGGGAAGTTTGCAGGCAAATCAGAATTATCAATCAGATTCAAATGTCAGGAAAGAATTAAGCTATGCTCTTGAACTTGAAACACGAATATAAAGTAAACCAACTGTCGTTGCGAAAACTATCTATGTCTAAACCTAGAATTCCAAATTTCTTTGCAAATTCTATAAATTCAAACAAGCATTAACACTCAAGTTCAATTGTTCACAAAATCTTAAACCAAATTTCTTTGCGAATAGGTCTTTTGCTCACCAAACACTAGATCAGGAAACTAACCACACTTTCGTGCCAATTAATCAACCTAACATCATATTCTAGTTCGCGAGGCTAGAATAAGCGTTAATTTCAAGTCTAGGTGAAGAGCTCTATGGATATTTCCTAACAAATAAATCAGATCTAATAATTCATCAAGCACCCTTTAAACAACCCTAAGCCTAACAGAGAATCTACTCAGACATGGTGAATATGACAAACATCATGAATAAAATAGATATCATAAATGAAATACAAAAAAGGTTCAAGGTTCTTCTCCCAAAAACTCAATTGCAGAATACTCTATCTCCAGAAATCAAAAGGTGTCCTTTCTGGAGGCTCAAAAACCTAATGATATAGCTAAAACACGTTTTGGAATCTAATCAAAAAAGAAGGAAAACTTCTGGTTCATCTTCGGTTTTGTTGCGCGTTCTGATTACTGGTATCGATCGATACTATAAATGGTATCGATCGATACTTTGGGCTTTAATCGTGACTCTTTCAAATGAATGGTGTCGATCGATGCTCCTCGGGTATCGATCGATGCTGAGCTTCAGTTCCCCGTATTGCTTCAACTCCAGATTTCTTCAAAAGCTTCCAATAATCCAATTTAGCTCCATGTGCCTATATCCTGAAAAGAACTTTAAAAGACTCTAGAACTACCTAAAAGACTCTAAAAAAGGACTTATATCATGGTTGAAAGTGGGTAAAAACCATGATATATCAACTCCCCTAGACTTAGTCTTTGCTTGCCCTCAAGCAAACAGAAAACCAAACAGAGAAAGAGGTTTGAAAAACATAGAGACTCACCTTTTCTTGAGATATTGAAATGACTCCTTTCTCAAGCTCCCAATATCACTTAAACAGTTTCGGATCTGACCACCATGTACTTCTCCGTAGACAGTCGCAGCCTCCCATTATCCACACATTATCTCACAACATCAATCATACTAAATCCTTCATTGCCGTTTCAATCCTGTTGTTGATATTCAGGAACCTTATAGATTCTTACTCATACGATATCGTGACTAAGGAACCACCCAAATCGCATACTTCTGGTATTATTTACCTCTCCCCCAGACTTATCTCTTTTTATGTTCTCTTTATTTTCTTTATTTTTCTTTTAGCTTTGCATATACAAATCAAGGTTTGAGACGTGAGTATTGATGGTGTTTGCCACCGAATCCCCAGTTCTCTCCTCTCAGAGTATCAAAAGTCTTAGGCAATTAATGGGGTCACTGGAAATGTTCCTACCCCTCGCTTCAGACTCTTGTGTGATCATTCCTTATCCAAGTAGAAAAATGGGATCACAGGAAATGTTCCTAGCCCTCTACTCGGCGGAAATCATTTCATCTTTTATGTACCTTCCGTATCAACACATGTCAAGGGAGAGGTATACCATAATTTTCAAACAAATGGGTTCCTATGTCAGATATGAATGATGAATCAAGTTCAGTAAATACCAACCTCAGAGGTGAAGTGCAAGATTTGGCTCAGGATTTAGAAGACATTTGCTGGAGACATGGGTGTTTCCTGGTCAACTGGTCAGTTTTTGGATTTTTCATTAGTCGATCTTAGAGCTGTTTCTGTGACAAATGGTTACTTAAAATCAAAGTCAGAATAATGAAATCAAGCAAAGGTTCATAATCTCCAACTGGTTTTGACTCAATAAAACAAAAATTTGACTCAAAAGGACTGACTCTAAGAAAAACAAACCCAAATGTCAGTAACTACCTCCCCCAGACTTAAACAACATTGTCCCCAGTGTTATTTAGCCTAGAGAAAGCAAGAGAAAACATAAGAACAGAAATGGCTGAAAGTTAGCTCGACAGTACCCTGGGAAAATAATGGGTATCGATTGATACTGAGGGAGTATCGATCGATACTCATCGTCTGGACCTGGTTCACACGAAGACACAACACGAAAACAAAAAGAAAAATCAAATAAAAACGTATGTACAGACTTACCAGTGGGTTGCCTCCCACCAAGCGCTTGTTTAATGTCCTTAGCTTGACATGGAGAGCAGTCAGGCAGCTGGTGGCTCAGCCAGAGGCACAATGTGGCCATCTGGAATGGTGGCTTTCGCCCAATAGTGTTTCACCCGTTGTCCATTTATAGTGAACTCCTTTCCCTCAGCACTCAAAAAAACAAATGCACCGTGTGGGCGGACATCCTTGATCGTGAAAGGACCTGACCAATGAGAACGCAATTTCCCAGGAAACAATTGTAAACGAGAGTTGTACAGAAGTACCTGGGCATTCGGTTCAAAGTGGCGAGAAAGGATCTTCTTGTCATGATAGGCTTTGGTCCTTTCCTTGTACAGTTTGGAGTTCTCATAGGCGAAGTTTCTGATCTCATCCAATTCGTTCAGCTAAATCAATCGCCTCTGAGCAGCAGACTTGATGTCGAAAATCATCAATTTAGTAGCCCAAGCTGCTTTGTGCTCGATCTCAACAGGAAGATGGCATGATTTTCCATACAGAAAATGGAATGGTGTGGTGCCAAGCGGTGTCTTGAACGCAGTTCTGTAAGCCCAAAGAGCGTCGTCGAGTTTCAGTGCCCAATCCTTCCGTGAAATGCCGACTGTCTTCTCCAAAATTTCCTTGATCTGTCTGTTGGAGACCTCTACTTGTCCGCTGTTCTGAGGATGGTATGGTGTGGCAATTTCTCAGTAGCTTCTCGAACCCCATAATTTCTCAGTAGCTTCTCGAAGATCTTGTTGATGAAGTGAGTACCACCATCACTGATGACAACTTTGGGGACACCAAATCGAGGAACTATGATGGACTTGAACAGTTTCAGAACCACTGCAGAATCGTTGGTAGGACTAGCAATTGCTTCTACCCACTTGGAGACGTAGTCGACAGCGACCAATATGTATCTGTTTTGTCGCGATGGAGGAAACGGTCCCATAAAATCAATACCCCAGCAGTCAAAGACTTCAACCTCAAGGATGAAGTTCTGCGGCATCTCATGGCGCTTGCTGATTTTCCCTCTTCTCTGACACACATCACAATGAGAGATAAAGGCGTGAGCATCCTTGACATTGGTAGGCCACCAGAAACCCGCTTGCAGAACCTTAGATACTGTTTTGAATGTGGCAAAATGCCCAGCATACTCAGATCCATGGTAATGAAACAAATTCTCTGGTACCTCAGATTCAGCTATACACCTTCTGTAAATCCCATCAGAACAGTGCTTGTACAGATATGGTTCATCCTAGAAGTAACGTCTGACATCTCACATGAATTTCTTCTTGACATACTTTTTGAGGTGCTTGGGTTCGTAGTCAGCAGCAAGGTAGTTGGCTATGTCGGCATACCAAGGTTCAGCAGGAGTGGTGACATCAAAAATCTCATCTGTATCAGGTAGATCTGTAGACGAATTGGCAGTGGGAAGTCTCTGGTATCGATCGATACAATGGGAGTATCGATCGATGCTTGCATCGTGAACTGAAAGTAGCAACTCTAGAGGGTATCGATCGATACACCAAGGGTGTCGATCGATGCTCGTCTTCTGCAGTGGCAGAATCGAATCAGAACCAGTCTCAATGAAGTATATCCTCTCCTCAGGTAGGGAATCGTCGATAGGAACGACTTCATTGATCTTCATGCGTGAGAGGTGATCTGCAACTCCATTCTCTACTCCTTTCTTGTCTTTGATCTCTATGTCAAACCCTTGGAGCAGTAAGACCCATCGACATAACCGAGGTTTCATGTCCTTATTCTGCTGCAGATACTTAAGAGCAGCATGGTCAGTATGCACAATCACCTTACTCCCTATCAGATAGGAACGAAATTTCTCAAAAGAGAATACAACAGCAAGTAACTCCTTCTCAGTGGTGCTGTAGTTCCTTTGGGCGTCATCCAGTGTTCGGCTGGCATAGTATATGACATGAACCTTCTTGTCTTTCCTCTGTCCCAAAACAGAACCAACTGCAAAGTCGCTCGCATCACACATGATCTCAAAAAGAAGGCTCCAATCTGGTGGTTGAACAATAAGAGCAGAAACCAATGCCTTCTTGATCAATTCGAATGCGACGAGACATTCTGGCGTAAAATCGAAGGTGACATCTTTACACAGCAGAGCAGTAAGCGGACGAGCTAACTTGGAGAAATCTTGAATGAACCTGCGATAGAATCCGGCGTGACCAAGGAAACTCTGAATGTCCTTCACAGATGTAGGCGGTAGGAGGCTTGTCATGACCTGAATCTTAGCCTTATCGACCTCAATCCCAGCCTTGGAAACCTTATGTCCCAGAACGATACCGTCTTGAACCATAAAGTGACACTTCTCCCAGTTCAGAACTAGATGCTTTTCCTCACAGCGCTGAAGAACCCTGCATAGATTGTCCAGACATCCCTTAAATGAAGACCCATAGACAGAGAAATCATCCATAAATACCTCCATGAACTCCTCGATCATGTCTGAGAAAATCGACATCATACATCTCTGAAATGTAGCTGGAGCATTACACAACCCAAATGACATTCTCCTGTAGGCAAATGTGCCGTAGGGACAAGTGAATGTCATTTTCTCCTGATCGTCGGAATGTATCAGGATCTGGAAAAAGCCTGAGTAGCTATCCAAGAAGCAGTAGTAGGGATAACTAGCCAATCTCTCCAACATCTGATCAATGAACGGCAATGGGAAATGATCTTTCCTTGTCGCCGCATTCAGCTTCCTGTAATCGATACACATGCGATGCCCGGTGATCGTTCTTGTAGGAATCAGCTCATCTTTCTCATTCTTCACCACTGTGAAACCTCCCTTCTTAGGAACAACATGCACTGGACTGACCCAACTGCTATCAGAAATGGCGTAGATAACTCCTGCTTCCAGAAGTTTCAGAATCTCTTTCTTTACCACTTCTTTCAGATTCGGGTTAAGTCTCCTCTGATGCTCGACTGAAGCTTTCGACTCGTCCTCCAGATGAATCCGATGCATGCACAGATCCGGTGATATACTTGAAATATCATCAAGAGAATAGCCGAGAGCTTTGCGATACTTGCGCAGCTTGCTCAGCAATAAGGCGACCTCTGCGTTGTTCAAAGAAGAATTGATAATCACAGGGTAAGTAGAGTTAGGGCCAAGGAAAACGTACCTCAAGCTATCTGGGAGCGGCTTAAGATCGAGCTTAGGAGCTNGGTGTCTTGAACGCAGTTCTGTAAGCCCAAAGAGCGTCGTCGAGTTTCAGTGCCCAATCCTTCCGTGAAATGCCGACTGTCTTCTCCAAAATTTCCTTGATCTGTCTGTTGGAGACCTCTACTTGTCCGCTGTTCTGAGGATGGTATGGTGTGGCAATTTCTCAGTAGCTTCTCGAACCCCATAATTTCTCAGTAGCTTCTCGAAGATCTTGTTGATGAAGTGAGTACCACCATCACTGATGACAACTTTGGGGACACCAAATCGAGGAACTATGATGGACTTGAACAGTTTCAGAACCACTGCAGAATCGTTGGTAGGACTAGCAATTGCTTCTACCCACTTGGAGACGTAGTCGACAGCGACCAATATGTATCTGTTTTGTCGCGATGGAGGAAACGGTCCCATAAAATCAATACCCCAGCAGTCAAAGACTTCAACCTCAAGGATGAAGTTCTGCGGCATCTCATGGCGCTTGCTGATTTTCCCTCTTCTCTGACACACATCACAATGAGAGATAAAGGCGTGAGCATCCTTGACATTGGTAGGCCACCAGAAACCCGCTTGCAGAACCTTAGATACTGTTTTGAATGTGGCAAAATGCCCAGCATACTCAGATCCATGGTAATGAAACAAATTCTCTGGTACCTCAGATTCAGCTATACACCTTCTGTAAATCCCATCAGAACAGTGCTTGTACAGATATGGTTCATCCTAGAAGTAACGTCTGACATCTCACATGAATTTCTTCTTGACATACTTTTTGAGGTGCTTGGGTTCGTAGTCAGCAGCAAGGTAGTTGGCTATGTCGGCATACCAAGGTTCAGCAGGAGTGGTGACATCAAAAATCTCATCTGTATCAGGTAGATCTGTAGACGAATAGGCAGTGGAAAGTCTCTGGTATCGATCGATACAATGGGAGTATCGATCGATGCTTGCATCGTGAACTGAAAGTAGCAACTCTAGAGGGTATCGATCGATACACCAAGGGTGTCGATCGATGCTCGTCTTCTGCAGTGGCAGAATCGAATCAGAACCAGTCTCAATGAAGTATATCCTCTCCTCAGGTAGGGAATCGTCGATAGGAACGACTTCATTGATCTTCATGCGTGAGAGGTGATCTGCAACTCCATTCTCTACTCCTTTCTTGTCTTTGATCTCTATGTCAAACCCTTGGAGCAGTAAGACCCATCGACATAACCGAGGTTTCATGTCCTTATTCTGCAACAAATACTTAAGAGCAACATGGTCAATATGCACAATCACCTTACTCCCTATCAGATAGGAACGAAATTTCTCAAAAGAGAATACAACAGCAAGTAACTCCTTCTCAGTGGTGCTGTAGTTCCTTTGGGCGTCATCCAGTGTTCGGCTGGCATAGTATATGACATGAACCTTCTTGTCTTTCCTCTGTCCCAAAACAGAACCAACTGCAAAGTCGCTCGCATCACACATGATCTCAAAAAGAAGGCTCCAATCTGGTGGTTGAACAATAAGAGCAGAAACCAATGCCTTCTTGATCAATTCGAATGCGACGAGACATTCTGGCGTAAAATCGAAGGTGACATCTTTACACAGCAGAGCAGTAAGCGGACGAGCTAACTTGGAGAAATCTTGAATGAACCTGCGATAGAATCCGGCGTGACCAAGGAAACTCAGAATGTCCTTCACAGATGTAGGCGGTAGGAGGCTTGTCATGACCTGAATCTTAGCCTTATCGACCTCAATCCCAGCCTTGGAAACCTTATGTCCCAGAACGATACCGTCTTGAACCATAAAGTGACACTTCTCCCAGTTCAGAACTAGATGCTTTTCCTCACAGCGCTGAAGAACCCTGCATAGATTGTCCAGACATCCCTTAAATGAAGACCCATAGACAGAGAAATCATCCATAAATACCTCCATGAACTCCTCGATCATGTCTGAGAAAATCGACATCATACATCTCTGAAATGTAGCTGGAGCATTACACAACCCAAATGACATTCTCCTGTAGGCAAATGTGCCGTAGGGACAAGTGAATGTCATTTTCTCCTGATCGTCGGAATGTATCAGGATCTGGAAAAAGCCTGAGTAGCTATCCAAGAAGCAGTAGTAGGGATAACTAGCCAATCTCTCCAACATCTGATCAATGAACGGCAATGGGAAATGATCTTTCCTTGTCGCCGCATTCAGCTTCCTGTAATCGATACACATGCGATGCCCGGTGATCGTTCTTGTAGGAATCAGCTCATCTTTCTCATTCTTCACCACTGTGAAACCTCCCTTCTTAGGAACAACATGCACTGGACTGACCCAACTGCTATCAGAAATGGCGTAGATAACTCCTGCTTCCAGAAGTTTCAGAATCTCTTTCTTTACCACTTCTTTCAGATTCGGGTTAAGTCTCCTCTGATGCTCGACTGAAGCTTTCGACTCGTCCTCCAGATGAATCCGATGCATGCACAGATCCGGTGATATACCTGAAATATCATCAAGAGAATAGCCGAGAGCTTTGCGATACTTGCGCAGCTTGCTCAGCAATAAGGCGACCTCTGCGTTGTTCAAAGAAGAATTGAAAATAACAGGATAAGTAGAGTTAGGGCCAAGGAAAACGTACCACAAGCTATCTGGGAGCGGCTTAAGATCGAGCTTAGGAGCTCTCTCGGGAAGAAGAGGTTGGTATCGATCGATACCTCCTGTGGTATCGATCGATGCTTCAACATTGTTGTCAAGAATCGTGGCAAAAGCAGCAGCAACCTCTGGGAACTATCTCTGTCTCTGCCGAGCAAACCAACGCTCTTTCCAAAGGATTCTCAGGATGCAATCTCAAGAAATACTCATTTGATAGCTCACCGAAAGTGTCAATGAAGAACGTTTGACCATCTATGGTTGGCTTCTTCATCATCTTCTCCATGTTGAAGGTCATAACCAGATCACCGATGTTGAGGGATATTCTCCAATTCTTGCAGTCGATTAGGGCGCCAGCTGTAGCTAGAAATGGCCTACCCAATATCAGTGGATCTCTTGGTTCAGCATCATACTCGAGGACGATGAAATCAGTTGGGACTAAGCAATCCCAAATGGTAATCGGGACGTTCTCAAGTAAACTTTCAGGGAATCGGACTGATCGATTAACAAGGATTAGGGAGATCCGAGTTGGTGTGAAATCTGTCATCCCCATCCTCTTAACTACTGAATACGGCATGAGATTCACACTGGAGCCAAGATCGCAAAGTGAACGTTCGAACCTCTCAGTGAAGATCGTGCAATCCAAGACAAAACTCCCAGGGTCTGGTAGTTTCTCTGGAATCTTGTTGAGAAGAATCGCACTGCATTCATGGGTGATCCTCAGTACACCTTCCTCGAGATTCACATTGCTCGAAACCATCCTCTTGATGTACCTTTTGAAAGCTGGTGCAGTCTTTAGAGTATCCACGAACGGGAGTTCGACAACTAACTTCTCTAGTATTGCTCGGCATCTGGCCTCTTCTATCTCCATTCTAGATTTAGTAGCGGGTCGAGGGAAAGGAATCTTTGGTATATAAACTCTCCCGACATGTCCTGTAGTCTGCTTCTGTTCGACTCTTGGACGGGTATCGATCGATACAAGGGGGGTATCGATCGATGCCTTTGGTTTTTCAACCGGTCCTGTAGAAACCTGAATGGGCAATGGTTGAATGGGAGTGGCATCGACCGATACTGGGTGAGTATCGATCGATATTGGTGAAATTGCAGGAATCTCATCGTCGTCATCGTCATCTCCAGCAAGATCGACGAGCTGCTAAGGCGAGTAAGTCTTCTTCAACCTTGGAGTGACCTCTCTTCCACTCCTCAAAGTGATAGCATGGACATGCTCCCGCGGATTCACCGTTTTACCCGGAAGGAAACCATCTTGTCTCTTAACTGTGTCTGCAGTTTGAGCAACTTGAGTTTCTAACTTCTTCTGATGGATGTTCAGAGCTTCGATTTTGCCATTCAGATCAGTGTATAAGGCATCCATCTTTCCATTGAAATCAACAGTCATCTTTTGATGCCCCTCAAGAATCTGTTCAAGCATAGTCTCAACTTTGCTTTCCTGAGTCTTGGGAGGTGGTGTCTGATAAGATGAATTCCCATATGTGCGAGTGTACCCACAACGTTTCTGAAATGGCTCTGAGCAAAGGAGTTTGCTCCGAAATTCGAAGACGTGAATCAGATTTGAATCCTCCTCTTGTGAATTGTTGTTGAAATCGGTTGTACGAAGTTCTGAAATCATTACCCACACAATGTAGTTGAATCCTCTACTTCACCTTTATGATGTTCTCGAATTCCTCAGCAAAATGCACTGCCTTCTGCTTGCTACCCAATAACAGACTGTGACACTGAATCCAGCTTGGCATGTACTTCAGCAATCTGCAACCCATCAATATTTCATTCTGCTTCTTCTCTCGTCCCGAAGTTCGCTTCTTGGTGACTGTTGGCTATATGCCAAATTCTCAATCAACACATAAAGCGTCCTCGGGATACCTGGTGTGAAATTCCCTTTTGCTGCAGCGTCCAAAGCCATCTGATACCTGCCTCTAATCGATTCCTCTGAAGAAATACCCAATACTGAACCTGCGAGAATACCGTGGTGAGGGCAATACCCTTTGAGATAAGATCGAAATCGAACCCAGACGCCTTGAATGCTCAGTTGCTCCCTTGAGAAAATTGGGAGATCTTTTCCTGAGTTCCTCTACCATCTCACATCATCATAGAAATTATCTTCCAGAAAAGCAGTATCCTATCCGCAGGTAGTCAGAGAACCAGGAGGTAGCTGCTTCAACCAGTAAGCTGCATCTCCACTAAGAAAGTATGGGAAGGGCATACAGAAGAGGAAGTCATTGGACACTCCATTGTATTTGATACTGGTGACCAAGTCCTCGAACATCTCGATATGATCCATGAGATGCTCTATGAGAAGAGACCTATGTAAAAGGGTGTGGCCTACAAGTAGTTGTATCAGGCTTCAGCTCAAAGTCATTTCTTTAGAAGGTTGGAATACGGATCGCAGACGGTTCACATAGAAATGATCTGTCTGTTGTACTCCTCCAAGCGTTCTGGCACGATTACCCTGAGCATTCCAACATATCCCACGCACGCCGGTGGCATAACTCTATGGCTACCGGTGCAGGGGTAACAATGTTTCCTTCTGCATCAACCTCTGTCCTTGCGCGTACACACAGGTGACCTTCCTGCATCTCAAAACCTACGCCTCATCAGAAGCGAGCACAATCAGATGATTCATCTCAGCTTTTCTTCTTTTGCTTCTGACCGTACGCTCTAATCAGTAAGCTTGTTTGTTGTATAGATGTTCAGCTGCTTGTTCTGTTCTCGTTCGTGTCTCTCGATGCGGACTACTACACCTGAAACACAGAAATCAAATCACGTAAGTGACAGAAATTAACAACGAGTATCGATCGATACCTGAAGGGTATCGATCGATGCTCAACACTTAGTCAGAAATTCTAAACCGTAATCTAATGGTAAATTAGAGTCTCTGGCAGCGTGCCAAAATTTGATATGCTCAAAGATAATACGCTAAAAGTACTAAGTAGTAGCCTGCAGTTATATAGGTGTCGAACCACAAAGACTCAAGATATCATCACTCAATAGATTTCAGATGAGAATCAAGCTAAGCTAATGAATGTAATTAAGAATAACAAAACGATTAAAACGAGGTGATTGTAATAAATCAATTGGGGAAAACGTAGGATTAGATTTTGGAGTTCTTTGAGCATGCCAAATTAGAATTAATCAATCAGTAGATCAAACTCATGACATGAAAAAGAATTAAGCTTCTGCTCTTGAACTTGAACACAACGTATATAAAGGGTTAAACCAACTGTCGTTCGCGAAACTATCTATGTCTAAACCTAGAATTCCAAATTTCTTTGCAAATTCTATAAATTCAAACAAGCATTAACACTCAAGTTCAATTGTTCACAAAATCCTAAACCAAATTTCTTTGCGAATAGGTATTTTGCTCACCAAACGCTAGATCGGGAAACTAACCACACTTTTGTGCCAATTAATCAACTTAACATCATATTCTAGTTCGCGAGGCTAGAATAAGCATTAATTTCAAGTCTAGGTGAAGAGCTCTATGGATATTTCCTAACAAATAAATCAGATCTAATAATTCATCAAGCACCCTTTAAACAACCCTAAGCCTAACAGAGAATCTACTCAGACATGGTGAATATGACAAACATCATGAATAAAATAGATATCATAAATGAAATAGAGTAGGAATACAAAAAGGGTTCAAGGTTCTTCTCCCAAAAACTCAATTGCAGAATACTCTATCTCCAGAAATCACAAGGTGTCCTTTCTGGAGGCTCAAAAACCTAATTATATAGCTAAAACACGTTTTGGAATCTAATCGAAAAAGAAGGAAAACTTCTGGTTCATCTTTGGTTTTGTTGCGCGTTCTGATTACTGGTATCGATCGATACTATAAATGGTATCGATCGATACTTGGGGCTTTAATCGTGACTCTTTCAAATGAATAGTGTCGATCGATGCTCCTCAGGTATCGATCGATGCTGAGCTTCAGTTCCTCGTATTGCTTCAACTCCAGATTTCTTCAAAAGCTTCCAATAATCCAATTTAGCTCCATATGTGCCTATATCCTGAAAAGAACTTTAAAAGACTCTAGAACTACCTAAAAGACTCTGAAAAAGGACTTATATCATGGTTGAAAGTGGGTAAAAACCATGATATATCAGAAGCTTACCTTTTGGATCCATGGCTTATGATCTGAATTCGGTAATGGCTCTTCCACGACGAACCCATAATAGCAGAAGGTCTCTGTTGATGGGATGCAGAGAGTTTTTCTGAATTTCTGATTAGGATTGCCATGGGGACCATAACCTTTCTATTTATAATAGAAATAATTTCTAATTCGATAATTTCTAATTCGGCCCTTCATCAAATTAGAAATTACTGAGTATATCTACACATAAAATTTCTATAACACTTATGCCCCATAGTCTTTTATTTTAAACCAAACTGACCACATAAGTTTTGACTACTTTAAATAATGACCCTAACACATTAATTATACATGTGTGACCCCAAAATAATTCTTACTATCTCCCACTGGGTCACATATATTCTGAAAATGTGATAGACTTTATGAGCTCAAAAAATATCATTATATATCAGAGCATAAACAATATCGTCCATTGACTATATAAACATAGGATCACAGCGGTCTTCGTTATAATAAAAATAATTAAACCTTCCATGGTCACTGAAATCAATATAATCAAATGACATAGATCAATTATAAAAAAGTGTGGCATGAAAATCACATGAAAGGTGATCAACACATGTCGATTCTCAACTGGTCCTACCTTATTGAGATCCTTTAACTTTATTGTACAAAGAGTAAACCAAAAAAAAATTTATTACTGATCAGAAAATAAAAATGCATAAACACAACTTAAACATAAAACCCAAAACTAAATGAAAACTCCCACTAAACCAAATGATCCTAAAACATTGAAACACCCATTCGAGCAGTATGCTCAAGAAAGACCTTTGGTGGAATACCTTTTGTAAGAGGATCTGCTATCATGGAGTTTGTCCCTAAGTGTTCTATGGAAATCTCTCCACTTTGTACCCTTTCTTGAACAACGAGGAACTTAATATCAATAAACTTGGACTTTGTCGCGCTGCTGTTTTTGTTGGAGTACATAACAGCTGATTTATTATCACAGTATATCTTTAGTGGTCTTTCAATTCCTTCAAGAATTCGCAGCCCAGTGACAAAATTCCTTAGCCAAAGTCCATGATTGGATGCCTCAAAAACTGCTACAAATTCTGCTGCCATTGTGGAGGAAGCTACGAGTGATTGTTTCGCACTACGCCAAGAAATAGCTCCACCGGCCAACAGAAAAACAAAACCTGATGTAGACTTTCGACTATCTTTACATCCAGCATAATCAGAATCAGAATATCCAGTGATCTCCAAGTTATCTGATCTCTGATATGTGAGCGTATAGTCTTTTGTTCTCTTCAGATACCTCATGACCCTTTTGGCTGCTTTCCAATGGTCCAAACCTGGATTACTTAAGTATCTGCCCAAAACTCCAACAATGTACGCTAAATCTGGACGCGTACAAACTTGAGCATACATTAGACTCCCTACAGCCGATGCATAAGGAATCTTTTGCATCTCCTGAATTTCTAAATTTCCTTTAGGGCACTGATCAAGACAAAATTTGTCTCCTTTAGCGACTGGGGTATCACCTGGTTTGCAATCCTGCATGCCAAATCTCTTGAGTACTTTATCGATATAGCTCTTTTGAGACAATCCAAGAATCCCACGAGTTCGATCTCGGTGAATCTGAATTCCTAATACAAAGGATGCTTCACCAAGATCTTTCATTTCAAATTTACCCTTAAGGAAAATTTTGGTCTCATGCAACATGCTCATATCGTTAGTGGCTAGTAGTATGTCATCGACATACAAAACCAGGAAAATGCACTTACTCCCACTGAACTTCTGATACACACAATCTTCGACTAAATTCACCTCAAAACCAAATGAGATGATTACCTCATGAAATTTATGGTACCACTGACGAGAAGCTTGTTTTAGCCCATAGATGGATTTATTTAATTTGCACACCATATTCTTTGAAACACCTAATACAAAGTTTTCTGGTTGCACCATATAAATCATCTCATCAATGTCTCCATTGAGAAACGCTGTCTTAACATCCATCTGATGAAGCTCAAAATCATAATGCGCAACAAGGGCCATGATTGTCCTAAAAGAATCCTTTGATGAGACTGGAGAAAAGGTTTCTTTGTAGTCAATCTCTTCTTTCTGAGTATAGCCTTTAGCTACTAGACGAGCCTTATACCTTTCCACATTACCATTTGAATCCATTTTGGTCTTAAATATCCATTTGCAACCAATAGGTTTCATTCCTTCTGGTAATTGGACAATGTCTCAAACCTTATTGTCTTGCATTGATTGATACTCTTCTTTAGTAGCTTTGACCCACTTATCTGAATTGGAACTACCCATGGCCGCACGGAAGTTGATAGGATCATCTTCCAATTGGGTTTGATTTTCCTCTTGTTCCATAAGAAATACTATGTAATCATCCGGAATAGCACTTCTTCTTTCTCTAGTGGATTGCCGTAAAGGCACTTGTTCTTGTTGCACTAGTTCTTGAGGATTCTGAATTTGACTTTCATGATCGATATTATCATCATCTTGATTTGGAGGAAGAATTTCAGTATCAACTTGAGGTTCTAAATTTGCTTCATCAAAAGCAACTATATGAATCGGTTTAGAAACTGAACCCGATTCTTCCTCAAAGATGACATCTCTAACTTCATTTCTCCCCCCAAATTCAACATCCTCAAAGAACGTAGCTATTCCCGTCTCGAAAATGTTCTTTTGTGTGGGATCATAAAACTTATACCTCCAAGATCGTTCAGAATAACCAATAAAGTAACTACTCACAGTTCTGGAGTCCAACTTTTTCTCAAATGGCTTGTAAGGCCTAGCTTCAGCTGGACATCCCCATATGTGAAAATGCTTTAGACTTGGTTTTCTACCAGTCCAAAGCTCATAAGGTGTTTTTGCAGTTGCCTTAGTTGGTACTCGATTAAGAATGTATGTTGCAGTCTTTAGTGCCTCTCCCCAGAGTGATTCAGGTAAGGTTGAGTGACATATCATACTCCTTACCATATCCTTAAGAGTGCGGTTACGTCTTTATGATACACCATTCATGATAGGAGACCCATGCATGGTATATTGTGGAACAATTCCACACTCCTCTAGATATCTGGAAAATGGTCCTGGACGTTGTTCACCTGAACCGTCATACCGACCGTAATATTCACCACCACGATCAGATCTGACATATTTTATCTTTCGGTCGAGCTGATTCTCAACTTCAGCCCTAAATTTCTTGAACACGTCCAAAGACTCTGACTTTTCAAGAATAAGAAACATGTATGCATATCGAGAGTAATCGTCTATGAATGATATAAAGTATTGTTGACCATTCCATGATGCCTTAGGGAAAGATCCACAAATGTCTGTATGTATCAACTCAAGAACTTCTGTAGCTCTATATGCACCCAATCTCTTATTCTTAGTCTGTTTTCCTTTAATGCGATCCACACAGACTTCACAATTTGTGAAATCAACAGAACTCAAAATACCATAAGACACAAGTCGCTCAATTCTATTTCTAGAGATATGACCTAAGCGTTTGTGCCATAGAGTTCCTGAACTTGCATTTTCGAACTTAAGTTTTGTACCCTTTGATTCAACACTTAAACTTTCATGATGAGAAGCTATAGTGTCTAGCATATAAAGACTGTGATTATTCAAGAGTGTACCAGTTCCAATTAAAACTGAATTTAAAGACAAAGTATTATTTCCATTCTCAGTAAGACAAGAATAACCAGATCTTTCTAAATAAGTACCAGAAACCAATTTCCGTCTAAATGACGGTGCAACAAAAGTGTCTTTCAAATCCAGAAAATGACCAGTACTAAATAACAATCTAAAATGCGCAATTGCCTCCACATCCACCAGAAATTCATTAGCCACATGAATGCGTCTTTCAGCATCAGTTGGTTTTCGGTAGCTCAGGCAACCCTGCAATGAAACACTGATGTTAGTAGTTGCACCGGAATCTAACCACCATGTGTTTCTGGGTACTTCAACTAAGTTCACTTCAGAACAGACCATAGCAAGGCCAAGCGTGGTACTTTCCACGCCAAGCGTGGTACTTTTGGCAGTCCTTCTTCATGTGTCCAACTTTCTTACAAAAGAAGCAAGTATCTTCAACCTTAGTCTGCTTCTTTTGATTTGGACCTTTAGTAGCATCATTCTTAACAACCTCTAATTTTCTTCTTTTGCCCTGACCCTTAGAGGTGTAAGCCATATGAGCACTTTCAGATTTTTCCAGTTTCATCCGATTCTCCTCCTCCACACAATATGAAATGAGCTCATTAAGAGACCATTTCTCCTTCTGTGTGTTGTAACTGGATTTCAACTGATTGAAACTAGGAGGAAGAGAGTTCAAGACAAAAAATATGAGCACTTCTTCTGCAAACTCAGTCTTGAGACCCTTAAGTTTTGAAACAATGTTGGACATTTCCAAAATGTACTCCCTTATGTTTCCTTTGTCGTGATACCTCATGGTACTAAAGCGACACAGAAGCGTACTTATTTCTGCCTTATCGTTTTTTGCAAAACGCAAGTCAATCTCAGCAAGGAACTGTTTGAGATCTTTGATCTTGTCATCACCTCTAAAAGTTTCTGGAATGGTGTCCATAATGATCATTAAACCAATGCAATTAGAACGTTCCCACTTCTCATAAACTGCCTTATACTCAGCAGTGCTGGTATCTATAGGAGAAGTAGGTTGTTCCATCCTTAACGCAAGGTCAAGATCCATACACCCAAAGACAATCTTAACTTTACTTTTCCAATCCTTGTAGTTGGAACCAGTAAGTGTTGGAATTGAACCCAAGTTTGCAGATACTGCAAAATAAAAGAGAACAATCTTTAATTAGTTACCAAATATAATCAATAAATAAATTATTAAAATTGTACAAACCATCTCAAGATACCAAATGCAACATTAATAACAAGTCTTTGGACGGTATTATTAATTGCTAGTGATACTCTTGTTGTAAAGATCAAACACTGACAATAATGCATGATAAATGATAAATCTTTTTTTAGACTGATTTATCATTCACATGATTATTCCTAATAATTGTCACATGCTCATCATCACAGGTATATATGTAATTCGGCCAAATACAAACCTACATTTGGTCGATTTAGTATTCGCATGAATATACATACATACATCATTTAAAATTATTCATGAAAAAATATCCACAAGAGATGTCACTTTGGCGACATCTTGCATAAATTAATCCACTTCAAATATTAAACTTGCACAATAAAATTTATTTATTAATTAAAAAACCTTAAAATTTATTTATTAATTAAAATATTCTTGCTCAGACCATATTGTTTATTATGTTTGGGGATCTAAATGCAAGAAAGTTAACTTGGCAGAATGGTTGAAGAAGGAGGATATAATCTGTTGCTTTCTTAATGGAGCCTGCAGGCCCAAGCCCAAATCGCCCATTTTTTTTTTTAATGGGCCAGCAAGCCCAAAAACTTTTGAAAAAAATTTCAACTAAGGTTTTGTTTAACCTAATAAGTAATAACAAAACCAACAAATGAAACTTGAGAGCCGTCAAGCTGATTTGCTCAGATCCGAAAAAAGTTCAAAAATTTTCTAAAAAATTTCTTTAGTTTGAGAAAAAAAATTACCATTATGAACAACAAACAATTTTTCAAAACAAAAATCAACCTAAATTCATGAAAAATCTGAACATGCTTTGATCTAGATCAAACATCAAAACTAGATCTACACATGCTTATCAAACATATCTTAAAGAACTATTCAACCACAAATCCAAAAATACAGATTTAACATCTAAACTTTAACAAAAAATTCAGATTCAACAATATAATTTCAACCATATTAATGAATCCAAAAATCAACAAAATAACCTGATTATCAATCAGAAACTGAACATGATGACTCTGATACCAATTGTTAATATTTCTTATGATTTCACAATCAATCTCATGTCAGTTTCTGAATAATATTACAATAGCGGAAGCGTAACTTTTGGATCCATGGTTTATGATCTGAATTCGGTAATGGCTCTTCCACGACGAACCCAGAATAGCTGAAAGTCTTTGTTGATGGGATGCAGAGAGTTTTTCTGAATTTCTGATTAGGGTTGCCATGGGGACCATAACATTTCTATTTATAATAGAAATAATTTCTAATTCAGTCCTTCATCAAATTAGAAATTACTGAGTGTATCCCAAAATAATTCTTACAATTAATACTTTAACAAATAAAAATGTCAAACATGAATGCAATATTTTGGAAAAAAAAAACTTATGTATCCAACTTCCGCTAAGTAAAAACGAAGTTATGAAATTTCATTTGAACTCATTAAAGAAAATGAATGTCATACTTTTAATTAGTTTTTTCAGTTATTTTTTTCTTCAGAATTTATGCTTATAATAGATTCAACATTAACTCCTTACTTGATAATTTTTCTTGTTTAAGAAATTTATAAGGGTTTAAAAAGATGCTGTCTATAACTCCGGATCTATGATGATACAACTTTTATAATCAAGATTCAAGAACCGAACCATAATTGTGACAAACAAATCGTCTCTCTCAAACATGAAGTTATTCGAAGTGTGATCCAATATGTAACGTTTAGGTACACACGTGGATGTTATTTCTTAACAACCAAAGTAGGCTGATAAATGAATTATAGAAATGAACATGTCATTAAATCTAAATGGCCGTAAACTTTTATGGGTTTAGCCAAAATGGGCTTTTATTAGCCTAACCATCGTTGCCTTAAATATTTGCAAAGACTTCAAAACACAAACAAAAATTCTCGCGTCCTCGTTTTATAACAAAAGAAGTGGCCCATATTCCGTGGCCGATTAGTTTTAGCGCCTAAAATGTTTAACATACTCCTATTTTTGTAGATCACTAATTTAATAGTAACATTTTTATCTTAATTTTCCCTAAACCATACAAATCAATTACTCGTTGGTTAAATTCATTTTGTATTATTGTAGAATAATGTAATCGGGATATTTAATGCAAGTCCATTTGCTTTTTCCCTTACACATCATTTTTTCTGCATATTAGTCAAAACTATATATGTAACATGTATTTTTTCTCATCAAACGTATCTTTCATATGTGATATGTCACCCAACAAAGACAACAAATGCGAAATTTTCAATTGTACTGTACTGTACAATATCTGGATTACATTTAAGTGGTGGTTGTTATAAAAATTATTGAAATACGTACGAACTCTTAAACTATTCTTGCCGTAAATGTTATTATAATGTATCATTATTATATACACATACACAAACTATGTCGATCCGTTGAACTTTGAAACGAAAAAAAAAAAAAAATTATGGAGTATTTTATAATTTTAACTATAGAGACTTATTCCATTACAATATATAGAACTAGTTGAAAAAAATAAATTTTAATGTAACTAATAATCCAGTGGGGTTCTTTAAGGTCCCCAAACAATGTAACCTCAACCACTCTTAACTTAATTTGTGTTGGCAAACATTTTAATGCTAAAATTATGATTATCTATAAACTTTTATGTGATGATTTTGATTGCTACTAACATCTAAGGATAAAAAATATTTTCACAAATGAAAATTGTGAATTTTGATATGCATTGATCATTGATTAGGGCTTTGGACGCCCAGACGTACTATTGTATCGAGCCATAGATTTATCAACTTACCCAAAAGACATATCTTCTAAAATTTATTTTCATAGTAAACCACATAATATGACTTTACGTATTTAGTAAACAATTTTACTTTTTATAATACTCAATGCAAGTATCTACTAAATAATCAAAAATATGTGTTGTGGTAGTACGATGTCAGGACATTTTTTGACATTATTTTGTACTATTTTAAAAGCTAGTGTCTACTACAATAAATGCAGAATTAATCGTTCATTATTAAAATAAGTTTGTTTTTGTTTATTTTGCTGTGTGTCAACTCTCATTTTGAAGTCATCAGTGTATTAACCATTATACAGAAAAAAAAAAAAAAACCTCATCAGTGAATACTAAATATAGATTACAATTTAGACAAGTGTCTCCGTTAATGAGATTAAGTTCCCCAACGAATAAGTTCACACACACACAAAGGAGAAGGTGACTTTACATGTCAGTAGAAAGCCGTTAATCCGAATCCATTTCTTTTTTCTGATAAAAAAAATTTCAAGGGGTGTTCCGAAAATCGAACTCGGATCCATTTCATAAGTGAAACACACATATGTAGAAAGCTTTCATTTTTTTTAACTAACTAATGCCAATAAATAGCCTATATATCATGTTGGTGAAACTGTTAGAGAATAATATCTTTGTGTATATGTTAAGTGTATATTTTGTAGTTATTACTTTTCTTTCTCTCCAAGCTCTATGTCTATATATAATTGTTCATTTGAGACTTAATACAACAATACATTCTCTATATGGTATCAAAGTAGGTTAAGCTCAAAACCTAAAATTTTCTTTCCTCTCATCCGCCTCTCTACTCCTCCCCTTCCCTCTTCTTCTTCTATCATCATGTCCTCTTCTGGTCACACTACCGAAGTCACTGCCTCCACTGAAGCAGTCTCTCTCTCACCTCAAACTCTTCTCAACATTAACATGACCAACATCACAAAACTGTCAGCCTCCAACTACCTCATGTGGAATCGCCAAGTGCAAGCTTTTCTTGATGGCTATGATCTAACCTCCTACCTTGATGGATCCGCCACCAGACCAGACCCAACAATCGCCACAGATGGCACAACCAGCATCAATACAGCTTTCACTATGTGGAAGCGTCAAGACAAGCTCATATATAGTGCTATCCTTGGTGCCATCTCCATATCCATTCAACCACTTCTCTCTCGTGCATCCACCACCGCTGATGTCTGGGAAACCCTGGCCTCTACCTATGCCAATCCAGTAGAGGATACATCCGTCAACTTCGTCAACAATTGAAAGATTGGAAGAAAGGCACACGCACCATCGATGAATACTTCCAAGGGTTGACAACCCGTTTTGATCAACTCACTCATCTTGGCAAACCAGAAGATGATGAAGACCAGATTGATTACATACTCAATGGCCTCCCCGATGACTACAAAATTGTCATTGACCAAACAGAAGGACGTGATGTTGCGCCGACTCTCACTGAGCTGCACGAGAAGCTCCTCAATCACGAGGCTAAGCTCCTTGTTGATGCCAGCCGCGAGTCCTCTTTTCCGATCTCTGCCAACTACACTAACAACCTTCAGCGCACCTCCCAGAACAACAATCAGTCTCGCTCAGCTCCCTCATCACAAAACTCATCCTGGCACAATCAATAGAACCCTGGTCACCAACGCAGTCCAAAACCTTACATGGGGCGTTGTCAGATTTGTGGTACCCAGGGACACTCTGCCCGACGCTGTTCACAATTCCAAACTGTCCAAACCCACCGTCCTCTGCTGCCTACACCTCTGACACCATGGATTGCTCGTGCCAACCTAGCACAGTCATCTTCTCCAAATCCATGGATTGTTGACTCTGGTGCCACATCACTTCTGATCTAGCCAATTTATTCATTCATCAATAGTACAATGGTGGCGAACATGTTCTTATTAGTGATGGCTCAGGACTCCCCAACATCAACACGGGTTCTACTTCTCTTCCCTCTACCAATCATCTTCTCTCTCTCTCTCTCAAATGTCCTCCATGTTCCTGACATACACAAGAATTTAATCTCTGTTTACCGTCTTTGTAATACGAATAACGTCTTTGTTGAATTTTTCCCAGCTCATTTCCAGGTGAAGGATCTCAGCTCGGGGGCCCAATTACTCCAAGGACGAACTAGAGAGGAATTGACGAGTGGCCAATCACACAACCAATAGCTACATCGTTCTTTGTTACTCCCACTGTCAAAGCATCACCTTCTGATTGGCACTCCATGCTTGGGCATCCATCTTTACCGATTCTCAAAAATGCTATTTCAAGCTTTTCTTTACCACTTTGTGGGTCACTGTCACAGCCATTGTCTTGCATTGACTGCCTATCAAATAAGAATCAAATTCAAATCACTTACTGAGAATCGATTTCAAGCAAAGATTGGCACACTGTTTTCTGATAATGGCGGTGAATTCATTGCTCTAAGAGAATTCTTAGCTTCCTCCGGCATCAGTCATCTCACAACTCCTCCACACACGCCTGAACATAATGGCTTAGCGGAGAGACGCCACCGTCATATTGTGGAAACTGGGCTTTCTCTTTTACATCATGCCAACATCCCAAGTACATATTGGTCATATGCTTTCGCCACTGCTGTTTACCCCATCAATCGCCTGCCTGCTCTAGTTCTCTCTCTAGCATCACCTTACAGTCTTCTCTTTGGTAGTGAACCAAACTACACCAAACTGAAGATATTTGGGTGTCTCTGTTTCCCCTAGCTCCGACCATATCACTCTCACAAGCTACAAAAAAGGTCCACGCCGTGTGTTTTCCTAGGGTAGTCACTTACCCAGAGCGCTTTCTTCTTTCTCGATCCGACAAGTAACCGGCTCTATGTCTCTCGACATGTTCAATTTGTTGAAAATGATTATCCATTCCAACGCCTCTGCCAATCTGCTGCTCAACTGGAACCAACCCATCATAGATCGTGGACTCCGCCGGTAACTATGCTTCCGACTCCATCGCTGCCACTCGTACCTCTCGCTTCGTCACATGCCCCCAGCTTCGATCACTTTTCACCGTTCAACCTAAATCCAGACACCCCACAAGTGGCTCCTTTGCAACAAGCCACTCTCCCGCCGACACCTGCCGCCGTGATATCTCCGCATACCTCCGATGTCTCATAACAGATGGCTGATGGATCTCCTCCCATCAACACGATACACCCAGCCTCGTCTCCCTCGATACAAGGTTCTCTTTCTTCCTCTGCGGCCCAGCTTGGTTCAGCCCAACAACAAGATCTGGCCCAACAACAAACCCTGGTACTTCATCAACAATCGGCCCAACAACTTGACACCACTGTCGCTGGCCCAACACCAACAACAACACATCCACTTCAATCCACTTCAGTCGATCTGTCATCTACTTCCGCCGGCGACGATGCTCCTCCACCAACAGGAAACAATCATCCCATGATAACTCGGACCAAGAAGGAAATCTCTAAACCAAACTCTTGATACGCTCTCGCAATTGCTGTAGCCAAGGTCGAGCCGAAGACAGTCCAGCAAGCTCTAGAACATCAACAATGGCGCAATGCCATGTCTGATGAATTTAATGCGCAATTGCGCAATTTTACTTGGTCCCTCGTTCCACCTGCTCCTCATCAGAACTTGATTGGCACCAAATGGATTTTCAAACTAAAATATCTTCCTGATGGCTTTGTTCACAGGCACAAAGCGAGATTTGTCGCCAAAGGATATAATCAAAAGAAGGGTGTTGACTACAACGAGACGTTCAACTCTGTCATTAAAGCCACCACCATCTGCATCGTCTTGCAAACAGCCGTAGCAAGGGACTGGCCGATAAAACAGTTAGACGTAAACAACGCATTTCTCTAAGGCTCATTAGATGAGGAGGTCTACATCTCTCAACCACAAGGCTTTGTTGACATCAACAATCCAAACCATGTCTGCCGCCTCCATAAAGCTTTCTACGGACTGAAGCAGGCTCCATGGGCATGGTACCAATAACTACGCAATTTCTTCCTCGGTGTTGGCTTCATCAACTCTCTCGCGGATCCCTCTCTTTTCATCCTCAAAATAGGATCAAGCCTTCTCTATCTACTGATCTATGTCGATGACATCCTAGTGACCAGCAACAACAATGATCTTCTAAACCAAACGCTTCAAACCCTTGCAAATTAGTTCAGCATCAAGGAGCCTGAAGACTTACACTACTTTCTTGGCATTGAAGCCATTCGCACAGACAAGGAACTTCATCTTATGCAACGACGGTACATTCTTGATCTTCTCACACGGTGCAACATGCTGGAGGCTAAACCGGTACTAACGCCAATGGCAACCTCACCTAAGCTCAGCTTACACTCGGGTACCAATCTCCCAGATCCATCAGAATACCGCACCGTCATTGGAAGTCTCCAATATCTGGCATTCACAAGGTCCGATATCACCTTCACCGTCAATAGTCTCTCCCAATTTATGCACAAACCGACGACTGATCACTGGCAAGCAGCTAAGCGTCTACTCCGTTATCTTGCTGGGACCGTTACCCATGGCATCTTCTTCCACCGACAAAACATAGGTTCCCTCCATGCCTTCTCTGACGCTGACTGGGCTGGCGACAACGATGACTACCTTTCTACACAAGCTAACATCATCTACATTGGCAAGAATCCAGTCTCTTGGTCTTCAAAAACACAGAAGGGTGTGGCCCGCTCGTCAACCAAAGCCGAATATCAATCTGTTGCGAATACCTTGGCTGAAATACGCTGGATATGCTCGCTACTAACCGAACTTGGCATCTCAACCTCAACACAACCCTGGTTATCTATTGCGATAACGTTGGCGCTACCCATCTCTGTGCTAACCCCGTTTTTCACTCTCGAATGAAGCACCTCGCACTAGATTATCACTTCATTCGTAATCAAATCACGGCCGGAACTCTTCGAGTATCTCACGTCTCCACCAAAGACCAACTAGCTGACGCACTCACTAAACCATTGGCTCGAGCTCCCTTCTCCAAACTCTCCTCCAAGATTGGTGTGTCTAACAGTCCCACCATCTTGAGGGAGCATGTCAGAGAATAATATCTTTGTATATATGTTAAGTGTATATTTTGTAGTTATTACCTTCCTTTCTCTCCAAACTCTATGTCTGTATGTAATCGCTCCTTTGAGACTTAATACAACAATACATTCTCGATAAAAACAACAGTGTATTGAACAAATTTTTAAGTATATTTTTCGAATAATACATCATACTAGATATTTGGTCAAAAGAGATTTCATCTATTAGCACCAAAAATAAATAAGGGTTAAACTGAAATAAATCTGAGATATAAAAAAATTCATTATACTATTAAAAGATACATGAATAGTTTTTTTTTTTTTTGGGGGGATTGGTCTTTACATGAAGAATTCATAAATAGTTGGTATGGCTCCAATGTGAGTTGGATAGAACTCTCTATTCCTTAAATTATGTCGTTGTCTTCATTTTTTTTTGTTTTCTCGTTGAATACTTTCAGAATAGGTCTCAGATATCAGATATGTGGTCTTGTAGGACGGTTGTAGTATTATTATACACAACCATGAGAATGCACAGATGCAAGCTTATAACTTCTAATGTTCTGAGTATTTTTGGACATATCTAGAAGTTAAGGGCTTAATTGCAGTTTTCAACAAATCAAACGTGGTTCCCGTAACCCATGTTATCATTTGGGGTTTCAACAGCAAACTTACTTATTTTTTTTATTTTTGAAAACGCACTTACTTAATTTTTGGTTTTAGACTTTATTAATACTGTATATATAATGTTAGAAGCAAATGAGAAAATAGTAATGATTAGATTCAGCACGTTAATATTGAAGAACGAAATGAATCACTCTTGAAATTGTACAAATCAATACTCCTGAATTTACCTTTTAGTATTTGTCTATTAGATTTTTGATTACAAAAATGATAAAAATTACTATTGTAGAGACACAAGCATTTTTTTTTAATCAGAAATAACAAAGATTATTTGGATTTGATAATTGTATTTTCTTTTTGTTAGCTGCCACAACTTGTTTTACCTTTTTAGGTTTTTGAAATATTTTTTTATATCAAATACAGATTGGATATAATGCAAACGTTTCTCCGAGAGACAGCACAAATGAGTTTCCATTTCCATGTGTGTCAGTGTAAGTCTAATAGCATCAAACTATATATCTACCAACTGGTCCACTAGATGTGTACGAGAATCTACTCCCCTCTTATATTTCAATTAACCAAGATGGGAGATTCTTTCTTTGTTCAGTATTTAACTAATGTATATTAAACTTGAACAGATCATATTAATCTCTTTAAGCAACATTGTAACGTCAATAATTTTTTGGGTTAAAATTGATTCCATTTACTAACTTGATTTTAAGATGAAGTATGGTCATAGAAACATGTGATACGGTTCAGCTAAGAGAACTATTGTATGACTTAATCCCTTAATTTTTACTCTAAAGACGAACTTTTAGTACAACTAGAAAATCACCTGCTTTGTAATTTTAAATACTATCCGTTCTTAAATTATATATTCCTTTGCCTTTTTATATTCTCAGATTACATGCCAATCACTTAATCACCAAAACCATATAGGAATAGGATCAGAAGTCAACCCTAAATTCCCTCTTCTTCCTTTAAAGAGACACACAAGAGACGGCCTTTCTTCTCCATGTCTTTCTTTCTCTCTTAACTCTTAAGTCTCTCAACATGTCGGGAGCTATAACTTGCTCTGCGGCCGATCTCTCCGCCCTACTGGGCCCCAACGCCACGGCGGCAGCTGACTATATCTGCGGCCAGTTGGGTACCGTGAACAACAAGTTTACCGATGCAGCCTACGCCATAGACAACACCTACCTCCTCTTCTCCGCTTATCTTGTCTTCGCGATGCAGCTAGGCTTCGCTATGCTCTGTGCTGGCTCTGTTAGAGCCAAGAATACGATGAACATCATGCTCACTAATGTCCTTGATGCTGCAGCTGGAGGAATCTTTTACTATCTCTTTGGCTACGCCTTTGCCTTTGGTGGATCCTCGGAAGGATTCATCGGAAGACACAACTTTGCTCTTAGAGACTTCCCAACGCTCACAGCCGACTACTCTTTCTTCCTCTACCAATGGGCGTTCGCAATCGCGGCCGCTGGAATCACAAGTGGTTCGATCGCGGAGAGGACTCAGTTCGTGGCTTACTTGATCTACTCTTCTTTTTTAACCGGATTCGTTTATCCGGTTGTCTCTCACTGGTTCTGGTCCCCGGATGGATGGGCCAGTCCCTTCCGTTCAGCGGAAGATCGTTTGTTTAGCACCGGAGCCATCGATTTTGCTGGCTCCGGTGTTGTTCACATGGTTGGTGGCATAGCAGGTCTGTGGGGTGCTTTAATTGAAGGTCCTCGTCGTGGTCGTTTTGAGAAGGGTGGCCGCGCCATTGCTCTGCGCGGCCACTCCGCCTCGCTCGTAGTCTTAGGAACCTTTCTCCTATGGTTCGGTTGGTATGGTTTCAACCCCGGTTCCTTCACCAAGATACTCATTCCATATGAATCCGGCTCGAATTACGGCCAATGGAGCGGAATCGGTCGCACAGCGGTTACAACCACACTCTCGGGATGCACCGCAGCTCTAACAACACTCTTCGGGAAACGTCTCCTATCAGGCCATTGGAACGTAACCGACGTTTGCAACGGTTTACTCGGAGGGTTTGCGGCTATAACCGCAGGCTGCTCCGTGGTAGAACCATGGGCAGCGGTCGTCTGCGGCTTCGTGGCTTCTCTCGTCCTTATCGTATGCAACAAGCTTGCGGAGCTCATACAATACGACGATCCCCTCGAGGCAGCCCAACTACATGGAGGGTGTGGCGCATGGGGTTTGATATTCGTAGGATTGTTTGCCAAAGAGAAGTATCTAGACGAAGTTTATGGCGCCACCCCGGGAAGGCCATACGGACTATTTATGGGCGGAGGAGGGAAGCTGTTGGGAGCACAATTGGTTCAAATACTTGTGGTCACAGGATGGGTTAGTGTCACCATGGGAACACTCTTCTTCATCCTCAAAAAGATCAATCTGCTTAGGATCTCGGAGGAGGATGAAATGCAAGGAATGGATATAACACGTCACGGTGGCTTTGCTTATATCTACCATGACAATGATGATGAGTCTCATAGAGTGGCTACTCCTCCTCGTTTTTAATTTTCAAGCTTTTTGTAATTTATCACCGTTACGTATTGTTGAATGTTGGAATTTTGCTTTTTGAAATACAAATCTTGGATATTATTGGTTTGTTTTGAGTGATTTATCGTCAATCTGTGTTTATGCGTGTCTTATGCTATTTCTTAGAAACTAATACATATATGACTTTTGGTGAGCCAGAAAAAAAAGACAGTACATTATGCATATATACAACTTTGCTTAGGTTTTTGTTTTGCAGGCTTTTATCAGATTGGAGTAAACAAAAGTCGTACTTTGGAGACGAAGTTTCTTAGAATAATATAAAATTTGAAAAATCATATATCATTAATCATTAAAATGTACGTGTCTACCATTTTCATACGTGATTGATCATTTAGGCGTTTGTGTACCATTTCGTACCACTTTATTCCCTTACGTTAATTTCGCCTTTTAAGTGGTGATGATTTGTTTAGAGTTAAGTGTAAGATCTCAGTTTCAGTAATATGGTGGTGCATTTTTGAGGAGATGTTTAAAAAAATTAATTTGGCCACTATGTTATCAAAGTGCAATTATTTTTTCGATCATACTCTGAGAAAACTCAAGAGTTAAACGTGTTTGAGTTGAAGCAATTTTAAGATAGGTCACCTTTCATGAAGTAATTTTCAGAACAGTGCGAGTGAGGACAAAACTCGAGAAAAGATCGTGTGGTGATTTGTAGGGTCGGTAATAAGTCTTTAAGAGCATCTCCAATGTATTAATACACCATTTTTCACTTCAAAATAGAGTAACTCCAAAATGCAGTTGGATTTCTCTTCAATGTATTACATCATTTTTTACTCCAAAAATAATATTCTTAAATATATTCTTATTTTCTATTTTGTTATTAATTACTAATAATATACTTCATTGATAAAATTTACAAATTAACCCATTATTATTTTATTTTTACTTAACATTTTGATTTATAATAATATTTTAAATTAACCATTACATTATAAAAAACTCATTACACCACATAAAAATAACATTAAATCACTACGTTATTACCGGATTAATAACTCATTAAGTCATTATTATTGTTTTTTATAATTTATCTTATGTATTTTTAATTTCAGTTTTTTTTTAAAAAGTTATTATTAGTTTATGATTTTATGTCTTTATATTTTATTTTAAAAAATTTATAATATTTTGATATTTTGTTTGTCAAGTAAATTATTATAACTCTTAAAATCAAATAACATGAAATTTTTAAGACTAATTTATAAATAAAAAATTATAACTCTAAAATAGAGTGGAAAATGAGATTACTCCATATTTGAAGGAAAAAATGAGTTTACGCCATTTTGGTGTTGAAAATGGAGTAGGGTTGGAAAATATTTGACTGCAAAATAGAGTTTGGTGTAAGATTTGGAGTGTGATTGGAGATGCTCTAAAGCCGATCGAACGTAGCGGACCGGCCGTCGGATAAAGATAGACCCTTTGACCGAGAGCGGATACGAGGTCCATAAAAAATAGCGGTTGGGGCGTTATATTAAACCTAATGAGCTTATATTAGTCTAACAATTGTTGTTGCTTTTTTGTTTTTGTTTTTGCCAGAAACAATCGTTGCTTTTAATCGTTACAAATACTAAATATATTTGGTGGTAGATTAATTTTAGCACCTAAAATTTTGATATACTCCTTGGTTCTAATAGTATTTTAAATTTATTTCAAATTTTTCTAAACCGAATATTTAAAACATACACAAATCAATTATCACTTGTTTAGTTGTTTATATAGATCAGTTTAGAGACCTGTAGAATCATGAAATTACGATGCGGTTCCATTAGCTTTTTTTACCTTACACGTCATGATTTTGTGCAAATTAGTCGTCAAACTGTTTTTAAATCCTGCAGTTTCTTGTCAAAACTCAAAAATATCTTTCATATGTCACCCAAACAAAGACAGAACATGCGAAACTTTCATTCACACTGTACAACAATTTTGATTACTTGTAAGAAAATTTATTAAAACAAGTACGAACCATTTAAATATTCTTGCGGTACGTGTTCACAGCAAAATATATACATATACACACAAACATATATATATTGAAGAAATCCCCTAGCAATGCAAGTCAACCACTAATGAGTTCATTTGTTTTGGCAAACATGTTAATGAGAAAATCATGATTATCTATAGATTTTCTTATAATGCTTTTGGTTGTTAACAGAAGCTTCTTTTGACATACTTTATAGAATAAAACTGTACGATATAAGGCTGTTTAGTAGCAAAGTTGGTGTTGCTATCGATTACTCACTACTTTCGATTTGGGTTAAGTCTCCAGTTTCTAAAATATAGAATATTATAGTTTATCTGTGGTTTATGGTTTATATCTTAATATCAGAATTATTATTTTACAATTACTATTAATTCTAAATAAACCTCAAAATAAATAATTCGAACATCATTAGTTCTCTTGGAATACTCGTTCATTCTTTATCATTTTTTAGAAGAACTACTTTGTCTCATAGAATCTATTTTTTTCTATTTTCGTTCTTAGCTCTCTGAAATTATTAGACCGCAAATATATTTTTTTATTCAGTTTAAATTTATCTACTTTAATTATTTTACCAATTTTTGTTTCCATCTAATTGTATTTTACTTCTTAACTGAATTATGATCTAAATTTCTCAGTAATTAAAAAGAAAAAAAATCTAACTCATATACGTTAAAGCACGTTTTTCAAATAACGACTTGGCTCTTCAGACTAGTTCCGCATTAATATACGCATATCACTCACATCATCCAATTAGAATAGGATAATTCAAAACACTATCTGAAAACAGCAAACAAAAAATAAATATTATTTCAAAAGGTGTTAGTCAAATAAACATCATATATTAAAAAACAAAAATAAGACTTATCTTAATAAATGAGGCATATTTGATTAATGTTGATACTTCTATATGGACTAAACCAATCACTGCTACATAATATAGAAAACAAAAGTATATTCGATGTGGCGAAGCTAGTGAACAATTATGGGGGGTCATATGATACCCATAAATTTTAAATTTTAGTATGTTTTTTAATTAAAAACTTTAAGTTGACACTAGTTTAATTATATATTGACATCTGTAAAATTAATTTTTTAAGATTTTGACCCCTCCAAAAACATTTCCTGCCACCGCCACTGTTTCGATATCAATTTTTTAAAGTTTGATATGCATAGAGGATAGGTAGAGACGCCGCAATGTGCCGTTGCGCAATTTCATAAAACAGTAAACGTCCCAATATGGCTTTTCGTATTTTGTAAACAGTTTTAATTTTTATAGTTAATTGTCAGTTGACCTAAATTAAAATATACTCGTAGTATGCACTATAATTAATCAGTAATTACTACGTTTTACTAAATAATTAATTTGTGTTATGTGGTAATCCATGATGTCATGTTATTTTATATGATTTTAAAATATATGTGCATAATTAATCGTTCGTCGGCATTGAATTAAAAAAGTTTGCTTTTGTCGTTTTTCCTGAGGGTCAAATCTCATTATAATTGTTGATGGATGAATCCCAACAAATAATAATAGTCTCTCCGTTTCATAAAAAATGTTACTACCTCCGTTTTTTTAAAATTGATTTTTTGGGTATTTCACATAGATTAAGAATCATTAAAAACCCATTTTAATTTTTTACTTTTTATTTTTTATTTAGTTATTATAATAATAACTTCCATTCATTAGTTGTTTCACCACTAATTTTTGGATTCTTCTTTTTCCAATATTTGTATTTAATGAATTTTGCAATTAATGAATCTAGAAAATCAATTTTTTAGAAACAATAAAAAAACCTAGAAAATCAATCTTTTAAAAACAGAGGGAGTATTTTAAGACTTTTTCTTTATTCCACAAAAATGTCATTTTAGATTTTCAATGTAAAATATCAACCAAAAATCTAAATTTAACCTTATTGTTTTAGTGTATTAATTAGAGAGAGACTACTCGTTTAGTGTATTAATTAGGTGTAATAGAGAACTTTTAACAATTTTCTAAATATGTGTGAAATATGTCAAAATAACACTTTTTGTGAAACAAATAGAGTAATAAAGTAATGCGATAAGTCGAAGATCGTCGGAACGATGTTTTATATATTGGTCGAGTTAATACAAGATGGGTCGTGCGTAATGCTCTTTTATAGGTGAGGTCAACTTAAAGAGGTCCCAAGACAAGGCGAACGAGGTTCAGCTTACAGTTATCTCGATTGCTCTATTCTAAGTACAGCGCAAGGGATCCTTCTCCCAAAAAGAGTTTGTCCTTTGTACTGTTCACTGGTCCTCCCTTTATAGGAAGGTAAAGGAGTAGTTCTGTCATTTGGGTCGACACGTCGGTTCTACCCTTTCTTCTTCTTTCGGTTGGGTTCTAATGGCCGACTTTTCAAGTTGGGCTTATTAGGAGAGGAAGGGCGAAGCCCATACCCAACAATACCCCCTTCTTTCGAGTCCAACGAGACTTTGCTATCTGACGTGTGTGTCGCTGATGCCTAGGTTTCTTTGAGTTCGCCCTAAAAAGGCGGGAATTGTTACGTTTTGGCGCGATCTTTTTTAGGAAATCGTGGCCTTTTTGTTTCAGCTTCCATCCTTTTCTCTATAAATACTCGCATTTGGCATCTCATTCTCATTTTTCTTCCTCATCCTGAAAGGTAATCTTCTCTCTTCTTGCGATTTTCTACTTTAGGCTGTTTTTTATTCTGTTTGCACTATCTTCTTGTAGGATACTTTCTTGCTTTTTTTTTCTTCTTTGCTTTTGCTACGCGCGATGTCTTCCAGCCTCGATTCATTCGCTGGGTCTCTGGATGATCATGCCCGAGGTCGTACTCCCAGTGGGTCGGAGAGTCCGATTGATAGGCGATCTCCGGATGTTGCTTAGAGGTCGCCCTCTGTCTCGTCGTTCTTAGCTATGGGCTCCAATTCTCTTTCCGATGAATTACTGAGGAGGGAAATCCTGTCTCGTGAGGATGGAGCGGGACCGAGTTTGTCTCATCCTCCGTTCGACGTTTCCCACCTTGTTGATAGGGATTCAGTAGGGTCTTCAGATAGCTTAGAATGTTCTTTTTCTTCTTCTGAGGGCGCGCCGGTTCTCCCTGAGGTTCCCTTTAAACAATACGTTGGTCGAGGGGATTTCATTGGTTACATTGGCCCGTCGAAGTTAGAGAGTATGGCGCTGGAAGAGATTCTTAGTTTAAACCATACGTCAAGTGGTGTCTCGATGGTCGCTCCATCGCCAGAGGATCGCCCGTAGACGCCACCTCGAGGCCACATATGTTTGTACGAATCATATTTCTTCGATGGCGGGCTCAGGTTTCCGATTCGAAGCTTCTTGCTCAAATTCTGCTCTGAACGACAGATGGCGTTGTCCCAGCTTACTCCCTCTGCGATCCAAAATGCCACGGGGCTTATCCTTCTGTCTAAGAGGTGTAAAGTCCAGATGTACTATTATTTCTTTGAGGAGCTGACGACTATTGCGAAGGTGAAGAACAAAGACTGTCTTCACTATATGAGCATTTTGCCCAAGCATAAGATCGTCGTGGGGAAGGAGAAGTTCCATTCGCAGGAGAAATATTATTTCTTTGCTAAAATTGATGAGGCGTCCGTTGAGGATCCTTCTTCGCTTTTCTTTTCTCTTTGGAATCGATTTCCTGGTAAACTTAGCTTTACCCATGTTTGCTAATTAGGTTCACCCGTCGTTCTAACCATTGGTCGGCCTTTTTTTTTTTTTGTTTTTGTAGATTGCGTTCTGAAGACTAGGGCACCACCGACCAGTTTTTACGACGACGTTGCAAAATTGAAGAAGGAAGCGGTGATTGTTTGGCCAAAGGAGGATAGGAAGGTAACTCAAGCTAGGACGTCGCGTCACGAGGAAGGTTAGTTATGCGTCCCATTAGCAAATTCCTTATTCCCTTTTTTTTTAATTGTTATGCTTGTTCTTCTCAGCTTCTAGACTTCGTGCCAAGATGAGGAGAGGTGCTACCAAATTTCCTGACATTCTCGACCACTTGCGTCGACCACTTGCGTCGACTCTGTTCAGATCTTGGGGGCGACTTCCACTGAACGTGGTGCTGCTCCTACTCCCACTTCGAAGAAGCGATCTGCTTCGGACGTCCATCGCTCTGGCGAGGCTGATTCCTCCAAAAAAGGGAGCCTCGACTCATCTGCTGAAGTTCACCATTCTTTTCGCTGGCGTTATGACAGGAGAGACCACTTGCTATTGCTGGACAAGTATGCGTGCGCCGACTTGTTTCGCTATCTTTGTAACATCCCCGGCTCGTCTCTTGATCCCAAATGTCTTATTTAGGCTGATCCGGGGATCTGAATATGTTGCAGAGTTTTTTCTCGGTAAGGATTACTTCTTGCCTTGTCATTGCCTGGAGCTGACTCTTTGAGTTTTCGTCTTTACTGAGTTGGTTTCGTACTTCTTCTTCCTTCTCCGCCTCTCTTTTTTTATAACTTGCGCAGACTATTAGTTCGGCGAACCAGCAGGTGCAGTCCTACGACCAACAACTGAAGATTGCTAAGAAGGAAGGACATGAGGGTGACCTAAGGAAGGTTCAGGAAACGCTGAAAAAGGAGCAGAATTGCGCCGCAGCTCTTGCAAAGGAATTGGCCGCATACAGGGCCAACTTTGAAGAGAAAGAAGGGGAGTATGTGCTTCGTTAGTCGGCGTTGGAGGCGCAGCTAGAAGAGACGACCTATCGTCTCAAGCATTTGGAGAAGGTGCATGTATCTGAAATGAATCGTTTGAGGGAAGCCCGAGATGAGAAGGAGTCTTCTACCCATTGCCTGTCGAAACATTTTCAGATCCGCCTGGACAAGATACGCAGGTATCTCCGATTGAAGCAGATTCCTGAAACTTTAAAATTGTTGAGGGCCCTTGAGGTTGATGGTAAAAGTCGGTCCCTTCGCATGTTATTGAGGACCTAGAGGCCAAGGCGGCCGAGCTGGAGAGTACGATTGCATAGATGCCTGATCCTGTATTGAATGATGATGACTTGGATGCATCTACGATCTTCGGGCGTTCGAAAGTTCGTTTGACGGAAATCCAGCCGCTTGCTGACTCTTGTGCTAAGGCAAGGGACGATGTTCCTCCTGACGTGCTCATGGATGATGCGGGGGTGAATCAATTACTTGTGCCTCCTGCTCTGATTGTTGAAGAAGGTAATCAACTTTCTGCTGTCGAGGGCGACGTTTCTCAGGAGGAGGTTCTAGCATATGGTGTCGATGCTACTGGGAGCGTTCGTGGTAAGGCGAACGTCCCTGAGGTCGACACGTTCGGAGCCGGTGTTGAGGAGGATCCCTGAAGTCTTTATTTTTTTACCTCTTTTTTTTTTTTGGCGATGTCTTTCTTCCTTTCTCCCTCCCTTTCTTTTTTAAGACTTTCATTGCCCGTAGGGGGTTATTGTAAACTTTCAACTATTTTTATGCATCCTTGTTACCTATGATTCTTATTAGCGTATTTGCATCGACTTCCACGTGTCAATTCATGCTGGTTCTGAGTTTTGGTCGTTACTTTTGGGAGTCGTGTTGAAAGGTTGCGTTAGGAAAAAATGCTTTGATGGGACACGTCCGTTCGCAATTTCCCGATGCTTCTCTTTTTTCCTTTATAAGCCCCGTGCTTTCTATCTCTTTAGTTTCATTACTTTGCTTTCTCTTTTAAAATATCGTTCGTACTTTCTGTTGTTGCGGGTTTTCTTGCTCCAATGTTTTCGGCCGCCGTGCTTCCTCAAACATTTGGTTGGAATGTTTTGAGACGATGTCGCTTTCCTGTCCTAGGTGTAATGTCCGGATAATTCGTGATTACAGGCCGTCCGGGATTGTCTTAATTCCAGGGTTCTTCATTTACTCTTTGAGCGAGCCGGAGTATACGACGACCAGACACTTCATTACTTGGGTTCTTGTTCAGCTTTCTTCCTGCTCTCCTTTTTTTTTTTGAACTCTTTGCTCTCTTGCCTTTTAAAAGTTAGTGTTATATCTGGACAGATGAAGGAGTGCTACATCGGTTTGAAGCGAGAGCTCAAACATATTTTGGTCGACAACAGGGTGTTGCTTCAAGACGAGTTTCTGTCGGTCGACCCAGTGGGTTTCGCTTTGGCGATGGTGGAAAATGACGTCAAAATATGCAGTGTCTCGAGGCTCTCCCGAAGGATTGGGCAAGGTGCGGGGTGGATGGTATTCTACCTCTGTCGGATTGCTTTCGTCGATTCACGTCAGAGTACAATGGCGAGCCTTAGTTTCCCAGGGACCGGGGGGTGGTGCCTTGACTGTTCACTTTTTACCTGTCATTTTTGTGACGATGTATTACTCTGCTTTTGAAGACGTATTAAGTAATAAATGATAGTTTTATGTTTTGCTCCCTTGGTCGTGCGTCCGTAATCATTGCCGTTGTCAGCTTTTACATTTTCTATGCGTGTACAACCGTTTTATTTGGAGTGACAACTCGGCTCTTTGGTAAGGCGCTGATATGTGTATATATTGCATGCATTTAGAGTATATTTTCATTCCTTTTTGTGCACATATAAGTTAGTTTTGTATCATATTGCATTGATTTTATCCTTATTTGGATCATGAGTCTCATCTTAGAGTCCTAGGTGTGTATATTTCCATTTGCCTTGTGTTCTCTTTGTTTTTATGTTTTTTGGACTTGGTGATACTTGGATGAACCAATTGGGAGCATAAAGGAGTGAAGTCAAGCCATTGGAAATGGAAAAATCAAGGAGGAAGTTGATCAAAGGAAGAAAACAACTCGGACGAGTCGTATCGAGTCAGGTATCGACCACATACGGGTCGATACCTCCATACCGAGCCACTTATCGACCTCACACAGGTCGATAAATTTGAAGAGAAAAAATGGGTATCAGCGAGTGTCATACCGACCCACGTACCGACCATACACGGGTCGATACCTCCTTACCGACCCACGTACCGACCATACACAGGTCGATACCTCCTTACCGACCCATGTATCGACCGCATACAGGTCGATACCATTGTAATAATTCGAGTTTCTCCTCTTTTATAGACACTTTTGGACCACTTTAGACATATCTAATATCTCATATCTTTAAAAAACGAACAAAAAACATATTTCTCTCTAGTTTTGAGAGTTTGTAATGATCATATCTTGTAAATCTATGGTTTGATTTTAATTTCTTTCTAGATTATGCTTAATCTTGTCTTTAGCTTCATTTCTATGGTTTTATTTTTGGATTTGAGTCAATATTCATTAGTTGACTTTTTATGTTCTTGAGCAGATTCTGGGTTTTAATGTTTATGTTGTTTTTCCTAGCTTGAATCCTTCTTGCTTCATCTTGTAATCATGTTTATGCTTGAAGTTTCTATGTGTTTATGTATTGAATCGATGGCTAGTGAGTAGTCCTTTAAGAATTCTTGGGTATGGTAGATTAGGGTGGTTCTTAGCTTGTTCTTGATATTTAGGAGCTAGACTCTTTGTATTCTTTACTCATTAAGTGTTCTTAATGCTAGATTGGCCTTGATCAAGTCAGTCTAGAGCCTTAGGGATTTTATCCATCGGGAGATGCTTGATATTATTTCGGAATGAATTCAATGAGTGCTTTTCATACCTTAGCCAACGGGAGTTGATGTTTAAGATGAATTGTGGCTAGTTAGACTCGAGTTTAATGCTTCATTGTCTTTGAATTGCGAACGGGAGTTCTTGTTGATTGTTAGACATTGAAAGGGATCGTTACCACGGGAGTGGATCAATCTTTACTAGTGTTCTTAGGCTAAAGGAATGCGTTTTGTTGAATGTTTGAACATCTTGAACAAGTTAGGAGTCATCCGAAGTCGATAACCTTACCCAAGGATTCGTTTGTGTATTATTGTTTTAAATCAAAAACCATTATTTGTACTTGTTTGATTATTCGAGCTTTAAGTCTTTACCACTAAAATTATGTTATTTGCTTATTGTCATACTTTTAGTCTCGGCCTGTTTTTAGCTTATTTTTATCCTTGCATTTAAATATCCGTCTTTACTTATTATTAGGTAGTTAAACAATTCACCACACACAAAAACCCCTATCCGCTTAGATTAAACGAAATTCTGTATTCTTGGTGTGTTGTTCTTGTTTCCCTGTGGATTCGATACCCTACGTGCTATAACGATACGCCTTATGATTGAGGTAGTTTCGCACATCGGGTTTTAATTGGTGTGCTAGAGCCTAAAAAACTCTACTATCAGGCGCGCACCATTTATGTCTTAGTGGTTGTGGACATTTAATGTGTGTTGCCTTGCTCTTTGCACTTGTTTCCTATAAATATGTTGTTTTATCATCTGCCCGTGGGCATTGCTCTCTTGAGATCTTTTTGGTTTTTGCTTAGAATCGACGCATCGTCGCTTTTGCTATTGCCTTGACTTTGTTGAAGATGTGGCCCTTAACGTTGATCCCGTACCGTTCGACTCCTGGTGTTAATCCAGAGAGGAGGTCACGCCGTGTCCTTGTTATTGCACGCGGATTGTTCAAGATTTTCAACCTTTTGGTGTCAAAGAGCCCACCCTTTTTCTTGCGACTCCTCAAGGGTTGGATGTTGAAAAGGCCGAGGAGTTCTTGTACTCGGTTAGTCGTGCCTCTTGCGTGTCTATCTTCGTGTTTCAAGTTTTGTTTGTGATGTGGTATGTTGTTGACTTTGGATCGTCCGTCTTCTTTTCTTGTGGTCGTTCGTAGATAAAGTTCATCTATGACAGCTATTTGCACGATCTTGAATACTACCGCGTTCAGAAGAAAGAAGATATCGAGAGTAGGTATCCTCGTAACCTTATAATCCGCAAAGAGAAGCTGGCGCTGAATGAGGAGCGGGCGGTGATTGTGATCTGGAAGATCCAGCGACTCAAATTTCATCCGAAGGACTGGGTAAAGCAGGACCTAAACAACATCTTCTCCATGCTGGAGTGCTTCTACAATATGGTTGATGAGTACGATGGCGGGCCGTTGTTTGTGGGCGACAAGAAAGCTGTTGCTTCTCTTCCTTATGTTCATATCGCTCTTTATCTTTCTTCTTTTTTGATACTCGGCTCTCGTGTCGTTCTATTTTTCTGCTCTTTGGTTATGGTTTCTATTCACCGTTTCACCTGTTTCTTTCGTTGGATATGTAGTCATGTTTTGATTGCAGGGCGGCCCTTTATTTGTTTAGATAAGATTTTCAGTGAGGTGGATGTGGTGAAGTCGCGGAGGGCGTTACTTGGCCTCGGCGTTTAGCTTGCCTTGTACGAATGTTCTTAGGAGCGAACACCAGAGTGTGTGTAGGTGCAAATGTTGGGTTCGGCTTATCCTAGATACTTGAATGAATTCAGAGTAAGTCTTGCGAAGGTGCGAACCTTAGGGACCGACTTATCCTGTGTAAAAATTGTTAGGTGTGAACGTTGCATTCGGCTTATCCTAGATACTTGAATAAATTCAAAGTATATCTTACGAATGTGCGAACCTTAGTATTCGACTTATCCAGTGTAAAAATCGTTAGGTGTGAACGTTGCATTCGGCTTATACTTGAATGAATTCAAAGTATATCTTGTGAAGGTGCGAACCTTAGTGTCCAAATCCTGTGTAAAAATTGTTAGGTGCGAACGTTGCGTTCAAATTATCCTGTAGGTGCCTAGCACGTAGACTGATCACGCAACCCGGGGACCGGCTTACATACTCGGTCATATGAGGGCCATTTGTGCGAGTTCGGGCTCGGCTTTTTTGCCCTTGAATATCGGATTTTATCCGTTTCAAACAAGGGTGCGGGGTATTAAGCCGCTGCGTATTTGCTAAACGCGTGTGAGATCAGTCGCATGATCAGGACGCCGATGTGTGTTCTGAGATTTTATTGAAAGATAAAAAAAAATTTATAATGTAATAGCTGCGCCCTAAAGATGCCTACGTATCCTTGTCGGGATCAAGCCATTCGTAGTTCATATTTACATATAGAGGCTCGCTGCGCGAGTGCTTTCCTCTTTTTGTAATAGTAGTAACGTTTTGGATTCATGGAGTTCCAGGACCGAGGGATCGGTGTGCCGCGCATAGTTGTTAGTTCGTAGACTCCTGCTTAAACGACCTTAGTTACTTGGTACGGGCCATCTCAATTTGCGCATATCTTGTCGGCGTTGAGCTCAGCCGTGTTTTCGAAGACTTTGCGTAAAACCAAGTCGCCCTTGGTGAAGTAATTTTAGATATCTTTGCTGCGTATTTGGGCGTACGCTTCTGCCTCTACCCATTTGGTGAAGTAATCTGTCACTACTAGGATGTACTTCTTCTTTCAAGAGCTGGAGAGAACACCGACGATGTCCATCGCCCATCTCATGAAGGGATAAGGGGGGTCGCTGTCTGTAGGAGTTCCGTCGGACAATGAATTTTTGGCGCATGTCGTTGACACTTTTGGAGATCATGGTCGGCCAGTAGTGTCTGTACTTCTTGATTTTTAAGGCAAGGTCGCGACCTATGAATATGTGTCCATGTTCTTGACGACCTTAAGGTATACGTACATCCTTTTGTTTTTTGTTTTGTAGTCTCCGCTGAATTGGTTTGTGACGAGCTGGGAGTCGTAGGCCTTAAGGCGTGAATTTTTTTTGTGACCTTAAGGCGTAAATTTTTTTGACGCCGATGCCTATAGCGTTACGTAAGCCCACTATGAGGGCTACGTATTCTGCTTCGTTATTTGAAGCTTGGAATTTCAGCTGAAATGATTGCTCTTAGATCTCTTTGTTGGGTGATTCGAGGTGGATGCCGACTCCGGATCCGTGTCACAAGGATGCATCGTCGACGTACAAAGCCCATTTGTCGTTTTCCGTGAAACTTGCCGCCTCTGGATTCAGATGCTAAGGGGGTAGCTCGACGAGGAAATCAGCTAAGACTTGAGACTTCGCGCACGTCCGCCCTTTGTATTCGATGTCATATTCACTGAGCTCGATAGTCTACTTAGCGATGCGGCCCAACTGGCTTGGGCAATGGAGGATTGCGCGTAGTGGCCGGTTTGAAAGGACGATATTTGAGTGGGATTAGAAGTATGGATAGAGATTTTGTGCCGATGTGATTACTACGAGTGCTAATTTTTCCATGGTCGGATAACTTAATTATGCGCTGTCCATGGTCTTGCTTTTGTAGAAGATTGGTTGCTGCTCTCCTCGGTCGTCTTTGACCAGTACGCCGCTCACAGCCAAGCATGATACAAAGATATAGAGATAGAGTGTTTTGCCGGGCTCTGGTTTGGTGAGGATTAGAGGCGTTGAGAGTTATTCTTTCAACTATTGGAAGGCGTTTTCGCATTCTTCTGTCCAGGTGAATTTTTGGTCAACCGTGAGATGAAACTGTATAGCGCTGCGATTCACCACGTTAGTCGTTATACCTCCCGCGAGTTTTAAGGGAGAATGTAGGTTGATAATCGCTGAGATTTGTTTCGGGTTAGCTTTGATCCCACGTATGGTGACTATGTATGCCAGAAATTCGCTTGATGTTACGGCGAATGTGCATTTGGTCGGGTTCAACTTCTTGTCGTACTTCTTGAGGACTTCAAAGCATCGCCTGAGGTGTTCGACGTGGTCATCGGCTTTTGGAAACTTGACGACCATGTCGTCAATGTATGTTCCATCATCCGGCCGAGCTGGTCTGCGAACATTTGGTTGATCAACCTTTGGTAAGTTGCTCCTGCATTCTTGAGTCCAAAGGGCATCACTTTGTAGCAGTATGTTCCTCGATCCGTGATGAATGACGTCTTCTCTCGGTCGTTTTGGTGTATTAATATTTGGTTGTAGCCAATGAGTTCGTTTCCTGCTGTCGCCTCCACAAGTTGGTCGATATACGGGAGAGAGAAGCTTTTGGACAAGCCTTGTTGAGGTATGTGAAGTTGATGCATGTTCGCCACTTGCCATTTTTCTTTTTAACGACGACCGGGTTAGCCAACCAATCAGGGTATTTGACTTTGATTATTGAACTGGCCTTCAGCAACTTGTCGACTTATTCGTAGACCGCTTCAGATCGCTCGGGTCCGAGCTTCTTTCATTTTTGTTTTACTGGTTTGTAGGATGGGTCGACGTTGAGTTCAAGGCACGTGATCAGAGCTTCTTTCTGGCATGTCAGCGATCGACCATGCGAAAGTCAAAGCGTTTTCTTCAAGGAATTACACGTGCGTTGTTCGTACGTAGATGCTTATGTTGAGACCTATGCCGCACACTGGTCCGGATCGCTTTTGTCGATGTTTATTTGCTTTGTGTCGCTGGGTTTGGTTGCTGCTGCCGCATCTTTGAGCGAGAGGTTTTCAAACTCTAGCACGACTTTCTGTAATTGCTATTGCGAGGCCGTGGCTTCTCCTGAAGGACCATTGGAAGCCAGTGGCTGAGTCGTTTGATAGGAGGTGGCCGCTTGCGAGATTAGCGTTGTTTGAGCGGTTGGCAGGCTCAGGATCGACATTGTGTCAATGAGCTTGAGGTTCCGCATCTTTTTCTTAATAAAGAATTCAGTCTGAGCTAGCTGCTAGTTTCCTCTAATTGTGCAGATGCCTCTCGGGGTGGGGAATTTCACGCACTGGTGGTACGACAATGGGACTGCCTTCATTAGATGTATCCATGGTGTTCCCAGGATTATGTTGTACACGGCGGGTCGATTGATGACAACAAATTTGATTCAGTTCACTGTCCCTCCGACGAATATGGGCAGTTTTAAAGTTTCTATTGTCATGATGATATCTCCGTCGAAATCGGTTAGTGGTCGACTTGACGGTTTAATGCTTCGGTCATGTATCTTCATTTTTCGGAGTACTTCCCTGAAGATAAGGTCGACTGAACTTCCAGTGTTGATCATTACTCATGTGACTCCGACGAGCATTTCGACAACTAACGGGTCATTGTGTGACATGTTAACGCACATCGTATCAGCGTCCGTGAAGGTTATTGGTTATGTTTCTGCTGTGATGGCGTGCGGCCAAATAATTGCCTTTTCTGCACGTCTTCTATGGACTATGATCGATCGTACGGAATCGTGGCAGTTCGTTAATTCGCCCATGATCATATTGATTCGTCGACATGGGACGGGGATGGGCTCATTATCCCTTTCGTCATCACGTACACTTTTTGGTGGTTTGAGTTCCGTCGTAGCATATCTGTCGTCTAGGATGCGCCCCGCCTCGATGTTGGGTCGTTGATCATCTTCACGGGGTTGTGGGTAGGCCTGCTCATCGCGGTGATCGTTCCTTCCTCGATGTTGGGCTCGATGCTTATGTCTCCGTTCTTGTACTTTGCGAGTAATTGGCCTAGCAAGTACCAGCACTCGTGGGTCGAATGGCCGGACTTCTTGTGGTAGTCGCAAAATGGTTGTTGGCCCTAGGGCAACACCTCCATGATTGATGTGGTCGGGTTTCCTCTTCTTTTCTCCCTTGGCGTAATCCACATCTTAGTGCCGTCTAGGTTCGAAGTATTCTTCCTTTACTTTTTTCTTTTGCAGCTATTGTTTTTGAGGCATGCTTTTTAGCCATTACGGCCTTGTCTTCCTCGACCATTATGTGGCGGGAGGTGCGATGCAAGGCGTCTACGAGCGAGGCGGGTTTATTGAGCGATAGGTCTTCGTAGGAACTTTGATTCGTACCATGCGGCATTCTTAAGTGTGGCGATCGCTGCGGCATCTGGTACATCGATCTAAGAAAATACTTCCTTGAATCGGTCGATGAATTCTCGGAGGGACATCTTTGGGCCCTAGGTGATTGTCCAAAGGTCAGCGTTGGTCGCTCCTTTTTGAATGAACATTGAATACTGCTTCAAGAACGCTGCTTTGAGCTGGTAAAAAGAGTCGATCGTGTTTGCTTCTAGCCTTGTGAACCAACTGAGGGCTGCGCTGCTTAACTGTTCGGCTAACAATTGACAGCATCATGAGTCTTGCTCGTCTTCAGCGAATCGCGCTCGTGCTATTACCACTGCAAACTTTGTGAGGAACTGCTGGGGATCCCCCTTTCTGTTCGTAAACGAGGAGTTTGATCTTGCCTTCATGCCGTAGCGGCGTGTTGGTTATTCAGCTAGTGAAAGACGATCGCTAAGTGTCCTTCAGTACTTTCTCTAGTTCTGGTGCCGAGCTGGTTGCTCGATGGACCTTTGAGGACATCGCATGTAGTAGCTCTTTCATGTCTTCAATTTCTTTGTGTCTTGTCGTCGCGTAATCCTCCAGGTATTGTTCGGCAGTTGCTCGGGGCCTTATGTTGTTGGTTCGCTCAGCAGTGTAGTTAGCTATGTTGGATGATGGCTTGTGCGGGCCATTTGGGCTGTTGTTGCAGGATGCATCCAACCGTGAACGGGCAACGTTTTCTCTTGTTATCAGTCGAGCTGCAGGTGTGCCTGCTGCGCAGAGATGGTTGATCTCTTCCTGGGAGGCTGCTTGAGCGGTCGTCAGGGTTTTGAGTTGATCGGCGATTCGTGCCTCTTTGGCACGCATACGGTCCAGGATGCTCTGTAAAAGGTCATAGATTTTTGTGTTTGCTTCGCCTATGGGTATGACTTGAGCGATCACATGTGGCAGATCGTGCGCTCCGTCAGGTCAAGCCTCTTGTAGCCAATGTTGGGTGTGCAGAGCCTTAGGTCGAACGTCGTGTGCTTGAGCGTGAGGTCGTTGTGCGTCGACCTCGACTTCTCCGCCTTCCGGTCGTAGAGTAATAAGTTGATCGTTTCGTGTTCTGGTTCTGTCGTCCAAGGGATGGGACGAGCGTCTTTTGTCTTAATCGGGGATCAATTGGCCCATTGTGACGGTATTCCTAGCGTCGTTGCCTCGCTAGAGGTGCTTGCGTCGTCGACTATCCTCTTTCTTTGTCGCTTATCAATTTGCTTTCGGAGAGGTCGATTTCTCGCACTTCCTTCTGAGAGTATGGGTGTATATGCCCCCTTCCTGGCGCGCCAATTGTTGATGGATGAATCCCAACAAATAATAATAAAAATAGTAATGTGATAAGTCGAAGATTGTCGTAACGACGTTTTATATATTGGTCGAGTTAATACAAGGTGGGTCGAGCGTGATGCTCTTTTACAGGTGAGGCCGACTTAAAGAGGTTCTGAGACGAGACGAACAAGGTTCGGCTTACAGCTATCTCGATTGCTCTATTCTAAGTATAGCGCGAGGGGTCCTTTTCCCAAAAATAGTATGTCCTTCGTACTGTTTACTGGTCCCCCTTATAGGGAGGTAAATGGGTAGTTCTATCTTTTAGGTCGACACGGGAGTCAAACGTCAGTTCTACCCTTTCTTCTTCTTTCGGTTGGGTTTTAATGGACCGATTTTTCGAGTTAAGCTTATTAGGAAGGGAGGAGCAAAGTCCATACCCAATACCCAACAATAATGTATTCAAAATCTCAAGTATTATCCTTTGTACGTATTCATTAGTGAATAAATAGATTACAAGTATGCCTATAATGATTAAGGCATAGTCGAAACATTACTTATTGTTATTATTTTATCTATAATTGTTCTTATTCGATCAGAAGGTTTGCCAATGGGGTCACACTAAACGGCATTGATTTGTTGAATTTAATTAAGGGCGTAAGTGCGAATTTCAATTATTAAACGTGGTAGCCGCTAATCCATGTTATCATTTGCGGTTCCGTCAGCAGTTTTATTAATACTTTACAAGATACTCATAATTTAGAAATTCTTACTAACAATGCTGAATTTTGACCTGATTTCCCAAAATATTTGCTGATCTGCAATCGATTTCTAAAACAGTTTTGGTATTTAATTCACTAATTCGGATCAGTACTGAGCTAACTAACAATGGAAAGTATGAACCTCGCTTTGCTAGTTGCCATTTGCCACATTTGTTTTGCTAGAAACCCAAGAAATACTAATTTTGTTTATACAATTTTATTAATAAAAATTGGGAGATACTCAGATACATGTAAACGTTGTTTCCCCGAAAGACAGAGCACGAATGAGCTTCCCTTTCGTGTGAGGTGTGACAGTGTGAGTCGAAAACGACGACCAACTCTTTACGGGAATCTTCTTAGATGTAGATTCCTTGGTCTATTAAAGTTATGCTAACGTATGCTACATTTGAACAAATCATATATTTTTTCTTAATACCTTTTTGCAATATTTTAATGTTTTGGGTTATATTTGATATCATTAACTTGCTTGATTGATTTCTAAATGAAGTATGATCAGAGAATCTAAAGCCTTTTTTTTTTGTTTATAGAATAATATTAAGTTTGTTACCAAAAAAAAAATATTGCAAGTAGTTTATAAGGTTTGGAAGATTCAATCTCTAGTTAACTTAAATAATTAATATCTCTCTAGAATGATTGGTCAAGCCATAATCAAAAGTCAACCCTAAACTCCTCTTTAGTCTTTTTATAGATGCACAAGAGACAATCTTTCTTCTTCGTGTCTCTCTTTCTCTCTCAGGTCTCTCAACATGTCCGCAGCTATAACTTGCTCTGCGGCTGATCTCTCTGCCCTACTCGGTCCCAATGCCACAGCGGCGGCTGACTACATTTGTGGCCAATTGGGTACCGTGAACAACAAGTTTACCGATGCAGCCTACGCTATAGACAATACTTACCTCCTCTTCTCTGCCTATCTCGTCTTTGCGATGCAGCTCGGCTTCGCTATGCTCTGTGCTGGCTCTGTTAGAGCCAAGAATACGATGAACATCATGCTCACTAATGTCCTTGATGCTGCAGCTGGAGGACTCTTTTACTATCTCTTTGGCTACGCTTTTGCCTTTGGTGGATCCTCGGAAGGATTCATCGGAAGACACAACTTTGCTCTTAGAGACTTCCCAACTCTCACAGCCGACTACTCTTTCTTCCTCTACCAATGGGCGTTTGCAATAGCGGCCGCTGGAATCACAAGTGGTTCGATCGCGGAGAGGACTCAGTTCGTGGCTTACTTGATCTACTCTTCTTTTTTGACTGGGTTTGTTTACCCGATCGTCTCTCACTGGTTCTGGTCTCCGGATGGATGGGCTAGTCCCTTCCGTTCAGCAGACCGTTTGTTTGGCACTGGGGCCATCGACTTTGCTGGTTCAGGTGTTGTTCACATGGTTGGTGGTATCGCAGGATTATGGGGTGCCCTTATCGAAGGCCCTCGGATTGGTCGGTTCCCTGATGGGGGTCATGCTATTGCTTTGCGCGGCCACTCTGCCTCACTCGTTGTCTTAGGGACCTTCCTTCTGTGGTTTGGTTGGTATGGGTTCAACCCCGGTTCCTTCACCAAGATACTCATTCCCTACCATTCTGGTTCCAACTATGGTCAATGGAGCGGAATCGGCCGCACAGCGGTTACAACCACACTCTCGGGATGCACCGCGGCTCTAACCACACTCTTCGGAAAACGTCTCATATCAGGCCACTGGAATGTAACCGACGTTTGCAACGGGCTACTTGGTGGGTTTGCGGCCATAACCGCAGGTTGTTCTGTGGTAGATCCATGGGCAGCGATAGTCTGCGGCTTCGTGGCTTCCCTCGTCCTTATCGGATGCAACAAGCTCGCAGAGCTCCTAAAATATGATGATCCGCTAGAGGCTGCACAACTACATGGAGGGTGTGGTGCTTGGGGCTTGATATTCGTGGGACTGTTTGCAAAGGAGAAGTATGTAAATGAGGTTTATGGATCGAGCCCGGGAAGGCACTACGGGTTATTGATGGGTGGAGGAGGGAAGCTATTGGGAGCACAATTGGTTCAAATAATTGTGATTGTTGGATGGGTTAGTGTCACAATGGGAACACTCTTTTTCATCCTCAAAAAACTCGATTTGCTTAGGATCTCGGAGAAAGATGAGATGCAAGGAATGGATATAGCACGTCACGGTGGTTTTGCTTATATCTACCATGATAATGATGACGAGTCCATTCAGTTTCCTAGAGTGCCTGGATCTCCTGTACCTCGTGCGCCTAACTCCCCAGCCGTTTAGTTTTCAAGCTTTTTATTTTATTTTATTCCCCTTAAGTATTGTTGGGTTTTGCTTTTGAAAATACATATCTTGTTTTGATATTTTTTTTTCGTTTTGTTTTGTATTGACTTTTGAGTGATCTATGTTTGTGTTTATGTGTATCCTTTTTTTTTATTCCAATATTTCGAATTATGGTAATACTTGACTCGCTAATGTTTGTTTTCTCTGTTCATAATATTCAGTTTCATTATTTCGGAAGATGACTAAATTTACTTGTTCTGGTTTTTGGTTTGAAAAGATTATTGGCTGAAAATTATATGATTATGGTAAAGCATGTACAAGTTTTACCTTTTATCACCTTCAAACGTTCACGACGAAGGCATATGTTCTTTGCTATGATCAATGCGGTTATATAACATACTACAAACACTATCTAAAGAACTCACAAATCAAGGCATATGGTACCAGCAAAGATATACATGATTACCACACATTAAACCGCAAAAAAAGACACTGATAGAGCATTAGCATGACATATAAAATATGAACTATTTTAGAGTCTTAACTTAAATATAAGAAAATGATGAAACAAATTATGTTTTTTTTTATTGGTGGTTGATTGTGCTTAGAAGTCGGATATAAAAACGAAAACACTTATAAATACGATGGTGAGAACTAGATCGCAAGCGTAAGTTGACACACAACACACACAAAAAAAAAAAATATATATATATATATTTAACATTCTTGATTAGACAATCTTTACTTCATATATGAACATTATGTGGGCGTGTGTTTTTGTCTATACTATCATAACCATAAATGTCTATACAAGTGTTTATATATACTTACTGATAAGCAGAAAGATGCAAATGTGGTGGAAGCTTCACATGGGTTTGGTTTCATCGAAGCAATGTGTTTATTAAACAGGAAAGTTATTCCCACTTTCCATTCCCGTATGAGGAAGAGAATCGTAGAAAAAACTCCCAGCTGAGGATGGTAAAGAGTCTCTAAAACAACCAGATTTGTAGTCTGACACAATAACTTAGGAGTTGCTTTACTCTTCATAGACCTATTTATTCAATTTACCTAGAACGTTTTCTTGAATACTGCTAAATTGCTACTTTGTGAGTCAAAAGTTGTTTATATCTTATTTGGTAACTTAAAAACTATGTTTCTTATCATATATGTTTAAAATAACAGATTTTGATCAATCCATAAAATGCTCAAAATTTACTTGCTACAAATTAAAGGCTTATCTTTAATACATAGTTATTATAACATATGTGATAATCTAATACAAAAGGTTTGTTTTCCAACAAAAATCTTTAAAACTATCTTTATTTCTCAAAAATTTATCTTTTAATTTATAGGGAATGGCTAAACACTACAAGAAAACAGGCGATTTGCGACGGAAATTTGCGACGGAAATATTCCGTCGCAAAAACGCGGCGGCATTGCGATGAAATTGCGAGGAAACTGGTTTCCGTCGCAAAGTCCTCGCAAATTTGCGAGGAACATATCCCTCGCTAATTGCAAGTAACTTGCGACAATATAGCCTCCTATTTGCGATGAATTTGCGAAGAATATTTAAAATCACAAATTTGCAAGGGACTTGCGAAGCTTTTGCACCGGTAAATTGTTTCCGTCGCAAATTTGCTCAAGAAGCGAGTTACATATTACAAGAGATGGTAAATTACCGATTCCGATCTTTCGATTGTCTTGTTCAACTGGATTGCTTCAGAAGTGAAGTTTCTGGATGGTTATGTGTCCAAATTCTCAAGATGTATTGAACAAGGCAAAAAAATTGTCGGTATGAAGAGCCACGATTGCCATGTTTTCATGCAACGACTATTACCCTTTGCATTGGCTGAGCTCTTACCGACAACTGTCCACGAAGCAATTGCTGGTACATATTAATTAATTACATTAATTATTGAAATAGTTTTGTCATTTTATTAAATTATTTCAGTGGTGTGATTATAATAACTATGAACGTGTAGGCATTGGAGCATTTTTCAGGGATCTATGCACACGAACACTTACAGACGAGGGCATTGTGCAATTACAGAATAATATACCAGTGTTGCTCTGTAATTTGGAGAAAATATTTCCACCATCTTTTTTTGATGTGATGGAACATCTTCCAATCCACCTACCGCATGAAGCAGCTCTTGGAGGGCCTGTGCAATTTCGATGGATGTACCCGTTCGAGCGATTCATGGGACATCTAAAAGGAAAGGCCAAAAATCTTGCAAAAGTGGAAGGATCGATCGTTGCAGGAAGTTTGACTGAAGAAACCTCTCATTTCACGTCATATTATTTTAGCCCAACCGTTCGAACCAAAAAGGCTCGTCTAAGCCGATATGACGATGGAGGTGTTGCACCAACATATAACGTAGAGGTCCCAGATATCTTCACCCAAATAGGGAGACTTGGTGGAAAGGTTAAGGAAGTTTGGTGGGAAGACCACAAATTTACTCGTGCGGCGCACAATTATATATTGCGAAATTGTGAAGGAGTGCAACCGTTTGAGAGGTATATCTCTTAATTAATTATTTAAATTTGTTAACTAACAATTATTTAATATTATTCATTGTGAAGTTCACGAATTTAATTTAATTTTGTTTGTACAGTGAATTCGACAGGCAGATGCGAGAAGCTTGTCCCGGTTTACCAGAAAAAGAGTATGAGAAGTCCAAAGAAGATAATTTTGCTGGATGGTTAAGATATTATGTACGTAGAGTAAGATATTATACATATTTGATATATTCCAACAATATTTAAATAATCTAATTCGTTAATTAAAAATTTATATATATATATATATAGGTGATGAATGGATGTGCAAACCAGCCCTTGCCACTATGGTTGCATGAGATTATTCACGAACCAATTGCGAAGATCAAAACTGCCCCAATGTACTTCACTCGTGGATACACTTTTCACACGTATGATTATGGCTCCAATAAGTCAACCGCAAATTATGGAATCCACGTGCCAGGTGATCTAAACTTCTACGGCGTCTTGCAAGAAATTATGGAAGTCTCATATCCTGGAATTATTGGGTTGAAATGCATTTTATTCAAATGTCATTGGTACGATCCAACGGTCGGTCGAGGCGTCCGCACAAACACATTAGGGGTAACCGATGTCAATGCAAACAAAAAATTTTCTAACTTCGAACCTTTTATCCTAGTATGTCAAGCAGAACAAGTGTGTTATATTCCTTACCCTCGGAAAAGGCAAATGCGGGAGACGTGGTTATCAGTGATAAAAGTGAATCCGAGAGGTCGTATAGTCGGGGAAGTTGATGATGTGGCTATGCAACATGAAAGATCACCAGAAATCTTTGTAGCAATCGAATCAACCGAGAATATCTTACATATTGATCCAAAAACCAGAGAAGAGGAAGACATAATATTTGATGAGACGAAGGAAGATGAAGAATCTGGCGAGTTCGAGGAGACTGATGATGAAGAAGGCACTGATCATAGTGAACACTCCAATGAATCTGAAAAAGAATCTGATTATTTTTTTCATGTTTTTAAGCAATTTCGATTTTAAATAAAGTTTTTTTTAAATCAAATTTTACTAAATTTGCGAGGGAGTTGCGATTAACTAGCGTAAATTGTCACAATTCCCTCGCAAATTTGCGAGGGAACTGCGAGGGAAGCATCTAATTCCACACAAATTCCTCGCAAATTTGCGAGGGAACTGCGATGGAAGCGCCTAATTCCACGCAAATTCCTCGCAATTTGCTAGGGAATTGCTTGGAGATTTTATCCCGAGAGATTACAATGTACAAGGCACAAAGTCCTTCTACCACCTGACATTTCTATCCTGTAAGTAAAGAAGTCAAACTTACAAAAAATGAAGTCACAGGTTGATAACTCAAACCAAAAAGAGACCAAACTAACTAGGGGAAATCCTCATCTCACTAACAAAGATGTTATTAAGCCAAAACGGGTGTCCCATTTGAACATAAGAATGACATCGATTCGTCTTAGTGACACTTTCTGCGATGAGATACGGATCTCTATTAGTTGCTCTGACTTCCAACTCCACTCTCCACGAGGCAAAGGGAGCTAAAGCATTACTCATATCTGATAATTGAGACTTGTAAGAAGGTCAAACACTCGGTCTATTCACATCTCAGACCAGAAAGCTATTACATCTCAGACCCAAACAAAATCTCCATTACATCTGAGACCAGAAAGCTATTTTTTTAATCAAATTTTTACCAAATTTGTGACGGAGTTGCTAGGGAACCGTCTTGTTCAACGCAATTCCGTCGCAATAGTGCGAGAGACTTGCGAGGAAACACGTAATGGTAGACGCAATTCCCTCGCAATATAATTCCCTCGCAAGTCCGTCGCAGTTTGCGAGGGAATTGCGTCTTCAGTCCTTAAATTGGTTTAGCCGCCAAATCGAAAAATTTAGAATTTTTTAATATTTCGGTTTGCGAAGGAATTGCGATGTCACGTAAGTTTCCTTGCAAATCCATCGCAAATTGGTAATCCGAAACCTTAATTTGCGAGTGATTTGCGACGGAATTGCGATGGATCGTACAGAATAAAGTCGTGACCTTCTTCTTCCTTTTTTTTTTTCCTATTTCTTCTTCGCCGCCGATCGCTTCTCCCCCTCTCCAGCCGACTGAACCGCCGCTCTCCTTCTCCTCCTCTCCAGCCGACCACCGATCGCTCTCCTCCTCTTCTCTCCTTCTCCAGCCGACCACCGATCTGCAATTATATAAAGGTAACAATTTTTAGATTTTTACCTTTTATGATTTTTGGGTTGTTGTGTTAGATTTAGATTAGTTTTGTTAGATTTAGGTTTGTTAGATATAAATTTGTTAGTTTTTAGATTAGTTTTGTTAGATTTAGGTTAGGTTTTAGATTTGTTAGATTTGTTAGTTTTAGATTTAGATTTGTAAGTTTTTAGATTTAGATTTGTTAGATTTGTTAGTTTTAGATTTAGATTTGTAAGATTTAGATTTTTAGATTTTAATTTGTTTGTTTTTAGAATTAGGTTTTGTTAGAATTTAGAAATTTATTAGATTTTAGGTTAAATTAATTTTATAATTAATTTTTTAGATTAGTTTTGTTAGATTTAGGTTAGGTTTTGTAATTTAGTTGGTTTTGTTTTTAGAATTAGGTTTTGTTAGTTTTAGATTTAGATTTGTTAGATTTAGATTTGTTAGATTTAAATTTGTTTGTTTTTTGAATTAGGTTTTGTTAGAATTTAGAAATTTATTAGATTTTAGGTTAAATTAATTTTATAATTAATTTTTTAGATTAGTTTTGTTAGATTTAGGTTAGGTTTTGTAATTTAGTTAGTTTTGTTTTTAGAATTAGGTTTTGTTAGTTTTAGATTTAGATTTGTTAGATTTAAATTTGTTTGTTTTTTGAATTAGGTTTTGTTAGAATTTAGAAATTTGGGTAAATTAATTTTATAATTAATTTTTTAAATAATTAGTGAAATTGTAAATGTTAGTTTTATATTAAATGTAAGATTAGTTAGTTTTTTTTTAGTTAATTTTCTTTTTAGAATTTACAAAATTTTTAGTTTTTAGGTTTTGTAATTTTATAATTCATTTAGTAATTGATTTTTAAAATTTATAAGTTTTAATATGATATCGTTGTAATTATTTTACTAATTTTTTAAATTTTGTTTTTCAGATGTCTGGAGTTAATAACGAGTACACTCGTTATCTCTCGAGGAGGGGCACGCCTCGGAGGAGTGGCACGCCTCGGAGGAGTGGCACGCCTGTTCCAGAAACTCTTCGGACGAGTTTCATTTCTCAGACGGGACAGGACGACAACCCCCGGAGTCACTACTATTCACCGCCTCCACCCGCATTCTCAGATCCCCCACCGGTCGCACACCATGATAACGACAATGATGATCTTGTCGTTAAGGCGATCCTTGAGTCTCCCGGTCATGACCTTCTTCCCCGCCTTGATCCAAGACGTCCTGATAATACGTATTGGAAATGTTTTTTTTTTTGATTTTATTAATTTAATTTTAAGTTTTTTTAATACAAATAAAGTCATATTATTTGTTTTTTTATTATTTTACATTCAGGTTTGATCAAGACGGATGCGTGGCCGCTTCGATCCGATCGATCTTTGAAAGAGATTTCAAAGAGCCTCATGCCAATTGGAGGCAAACACAGGACAATGTCATTAAACGGTGGTTTCAAACTTTTGCTGTAAGTTTTTTAATATTTAAAATTAATTAATTTATAATTTATATCACTTATTGTTTGAATTTTTTATGATAAATTTTTTTTTTTGTAGCAAACCTATCATTGGGAGTACAATATTATGAGCAAGGTCCGAAAGGAGTTTGAGGCGAAGTTGAAGGAACGCATGGCCGACCAGGTGGGACGGTGGAAGAAGAAGTGGAAGAAAGTAGGCGACCAAGCGATGCCTAGGTGGTTTGATCCAACTATCTCGGCAGGCCTTGTGGCGTATTGGCACGATCCGGCGAGCGAGATCAAGAGCGCTAACAGTCGGGCGGCACGGTACGCTGATCCTGATGGAGATGGGTATCCCAAGCATCAGTCTGGACAGCTTTCCTACATTGCCCGCGCACGGAAAATCGTAAATTTTTCATTTATTTTAATTAATTAAATTCTATTTATTAATTAAATTTTATTGTGATAATTATTTTAAAAAAAAACCAAATCAGGCAAAGGAGCGCGGAGAAGATTCGATCCCAGATTTGCTAGCTGTCCTGGAGGAGACAAAGAGGCGACCAGATGGGAGTTTTGTCGACAAGAAGTCTGAGAGGATCTACAATGACGTCACTTCCAAGATGCAGGAGTTGACTCAGCATTCTGAGGGCGATGAGAGCACATCTACCCCTTTGACTCCCGCCGTGAAGAACAAGATCTTTACCGGGGTATGAATATTGATGTTCTATATTTATTTTTTATAGTAATTTCAACTAATTAAACGTATTCTTAATTTTAAGGTCGCTCCCCGTAAAAAAGGTAGAATTTACGGAGTCGGTTCTCTGCAATCGCATATCGACTCGTGTACTTCTTCTTCCTCGAGAGCAGCAGAAGCAGAGTTCGCCGCCTACCTCCAGGGCATCATTGAATCGCAGGCCTAGCTGATCGTGACTCAGTCTGAGAAGATCTCGAGGTTCGATCAAATGTTCAGCTATTTGGCCACAAAGGATCCGGTTCTAGCACAGATGTTTCAGGACCCTGGAGACACATCTACCAGTAGGACCGAGATCGGGACCGGAACCGGAATTGGATCCGGTCCATCGGTTCAATTTTAGTTTCCCTTATGTATGATACAATTTAGTTTCTTTTAATGTTTGAACAAATTATTTTTATAAAATTTTAATTTTGAAAAAAAAAATTTAATTATAATTTATGAATTTTTAATTATTAATTATTATTAATAATTAAAATTTTTAATTATTATAAATCGGATGTCGCCGCAATTCCTTCGCAAATTGCGACGGGTTTGCGAGGGAAATAAGAACCATACCCACGTAATTCCGTCGCAAATTGCGAGAGAATTGCGACCCCGCTAAGAACTATATCCACGCAATTCCGTCGCAATGTTTCCTCGCAAATCCGAAGCAAGATTTGCGACGCGTTTGCGGGGAATATTAGTACCGCATTTTGCTTCGATTTTGCGATGAATTGTTTTGCGATAAACATAGCGTTCACGCACTTCCATCGCAATTTTGCGACGATATTGCGGGGTTATTTTTGCGACGATATAGCAACCACGTTTTTCTCTCGCAAATTTGCGAGGAATTTGCGACGAAAATTGATTTGCGAGAGGGGATTTGCGACGGAATGGTGTGTCTCGCAAGTCCATCGCGAATGGTCATTTGCGACGGAATTGCGAGGTATTCTTCTATCGCAAAAGGCCTGTTTTCTTATAGTGAAAACTATCTCTCTTAAGTAAGTGAAGACATTCATTTATATTTATTCATTTGAATATTTTATATAGTAATATATATTAAATTTATTTTTTCTTAGAAATATGTAATTCATACTTTATATTTATTTGATTTGGTGTTTATATAATTTTGGGTATTATACATCATGAAATTAATTAAAATATAAAGAACTAGCAATATAAAAAATTAAGATATGGCCCAATCCCCTCTCCTAACGGGCCTTTATAATGTGCCAGATACGTAAGAATGGCCCTAACCCTCAAAAAAAGTAGAATACCTCTCTCTCTCTCTCTCTCTCTCAGCGACGCGATGATGAACCGTGACTTTTGGGGCCCGATGGCATATTCAGGATCCTCAATGGCTTTGCCGATGGACGTTGATGATGACGACTACGAGTCCATGGATATGTTTGAATACGGTGGAGGACCTTTATCCTTCTCGAGAAAGCCCGAAGAAGACCCCAGTTTCTTCAACAGCTTTGAGGATGATTTTGACGATTCTGATATCAATTGATCTCACCTTGTATTAATTCTCTTAGGATTTTTCAATTTACCGTAACTTTTTAAATATCAGGAGAGATTATTGTCTAGGGATTCGTGTTCAGATCAACCCTTGTCACTCAATTACCAATCTCACGTATTGTATTGATTGCTATATATACCGTCTCTCGTGTTGATTGTTCTCTAGATATTGATGAAGTTAGGGTTAGAATTATCATATGGGATCCGAGATCTTATCCGGTTGATTCTTGGAATCGTAAGATGGAAGTGTGGTCCTGTGTTGGTCACATTTGATTATATGAATGCGTTGGTAGTTTACAATTAACTTTCGTGGTTCGTTTGTCTTGTTTATGGTTTCATGATAACTTCTTTCTTTATGGAGTTTTATTTTCCCCTTTTTCTGTGGAATAAGTTAAATTGCAAGGAACCACATCTTTGTTGTTGCTAGACTCATTATATATCTCATCTCTCTGTGTCATGGGCTTGCGGAAAGGATTTGGTTTGAAGGTCTCATTGGAAGCAAACGATGGTGCCCAAATCACTTACGGTTGTTTCTCTCAACGATTACTTTTGGTTGGTTTCTACTTTGTTTGAGCTTGTGAGCTCCCTTTTATGTGATCTGCCATAGGTTCTCCAAGGTTAGTCATAGGTGTAAACTCTATCATAAAATTGTATAGGAACAAGCGCTCTTGGTTATGCTTTCATCATAAAATTGTTTTAAAAAACCCCTTATGAATACATTCAGGTTGGTTTACCTGGAGAGACTTGACTCTTGAGCATACATACATTGTGTTTTTATCGTGCCATGTATTTGCTTCTTCCTTTTTAACAAGAACAAGCTCACGATGTCATGTCGTGCTCGCCTACAATGGCGAAGTATTAATATGGATGTCATGCCATGACCGTATTCATATCATACTCCATTGGTGAAATGAGACACAATACTTGAACTTACGTGTATTCTTAGTGGCATTTGCCACTGAAGTACATAATTAGATAGTTTATAATTTGCAATGCTAATTGATCAAATATATGTCTTGACTTTTGGGACTTATGTAGTATGCGACAAGCCTATCATATTATCTACAATATAATATCTATATTTTTCTTTGCAACAATCTTAGAGAATCTCTATAGGGTTTCTCACCCAGAAACACTCTATTATAATATTAAAAAAAATTCAAACAGTGATAGAAAAATGAAAGTGAGTTTCTCATTTTAGAAACTTATGAGATACTAGTTCTCATGTGTCATTCTCTATGGGATGAAACATAAAAATAAAAATTTATAATTAATAACAATAATTTTTTTTAGAGACCCATATGAGTTTCTATCAATGAAGATGCTCTTATTATATACTAAAATTTAAGAAGTGGAACAAATATGCAGAACTGTGATAAAAAGGGCCATGCTTTGCAGGGAAAATACCCAACACGTAAAAGACCAACATTCTGAATACCAAATATCAGTTGATATGTTGTGTTTTTGACGTATTTTATCTTATGTTTTATTATGAATTTTGAGTTCGCTTTGTCTCCTTAACGTTCTTTAGTGCTTTTTTTTGTTGAGTCTTGAGTCTTTTGTAGGTCACAAGATAATACGCGGAGATAAGAACCTTTTGCGCGTTTTTCGGATGATTTCAGAATAAAGCATGACATGAAGACGAGGAGACTGATCGATCACTATGTGGACTGATAGGTCGAATGTTTCGTAGACCACCAGACATAAAAGACCGATCGGCCACCTGACGGTCTATCAGTCGAATCTTATGGAAACCCACAGACGAAACGATCGATCGGTCACTCTGACGACCGACCGATCGAATCCTATGGAGATGCCACAAGAGATATGATCGATTGGTCCTTCCCTGGACCGATCAATCGGTCGTCAGAGTGACCGATCGATCGAATCCTATGGAGACGCCAGAAGAGATACGATCGATTAGTCTTTCCCTGGACCGATCGATCCACACGGGCGACATATTTTTTTGTTTTTTTTTGTTTTTTTTCTATACTCTGTAAAAAAGGTTAGTAATTTTTATTCTTACGCTTCTTTTATGCTTCTTATTATTTTCTGGAAATACTTTTCAACTTGTAAGCTATTCCTTGGGATATGAGATTCATCTTTTGTGACAATTAAGAGAAATTTTCTAAACCTTATTGCTTAATCTATTTTAATTCTATTATGTTTTCTTCTCTGATTTTTGTTATTTCTTTTGTTATGTCTAAATAGTCTCTTAATTGAGTTTTAGGGTTCTAAGTAGGGAATTCGGTGGTTTGATGATTTGAATGATTCTATGAAACTCTAACTCTTTCGTTTTTCGATTCACGTGTCTTTATTGCTAGAATAGGATTGATCATCCTGTTTTAGATTCAAGGTTTATCTATGCATGAAAGTGTTGATAGGTTAGCTGAATTGATGTGAATTGAGCAATATGCTATTAGCCAACGATATTTGATGTTAAGGAGTATTGTGAACCTAATGAACTTGATTGATAATTCGAATTTGACTAGGAGATTTGAAACGACAGTTTATAAAATTGATTAGTCAAGTTTAGAGATTAATGTGTTGAAAGAGAATTAGTCTAATTAAGTGTTCATGTTCGAGAACGGTTTTATCTATTGAGTTACTTGATTCATTCATCTTGTTGATCATTATTTCTCTAAAATACCCTATGACCCAATGCCTTTAATCTATTAGTTTACATTGTTTAATTCTTTGCATTTTTATTTACAATCATGAAAACCAAAATAACTTTTCTAAGCTTTAGCTATTTATAAATCTCGCAAATCTATAGAAGACAATTGGTCCTTGTGGATAGATCTCGAATATACTACTGCGCACTTCATCGTGCCCTTGCGGTTTAAATATTTCGAGTTAATTACTCGACCAATCAAGTTAGCGCCGTTGCGGGGACCAATAGCGTTACCTATAGATTTAAGATTAGTTTTTAGACTAAGATATTTTCTTTTTAGTTACTTATCTTCTTTCTCGTTTTTATCTTTGTTGTTTTTAGGTGTATGACCCGCAACAAAGGCTCAACACATCTGATTGAATATCAAGAGGATCTGGAAAAGTTTGAAAGAGAAAGAAAGAGAGAAGCACTTGCTAAGAAGAAAGCATAAATGACTGCTCTCAATGTGAAAATAACAACTTGCTCAGGATTGGTGGTCAACACGACAATAATGACTAGAGGATACTGGAGGCTCCTTGTAACACCCATATCCGACGATTCCGTCGAGGAACGTCGAGGATCATCGAGGAAAACTAAGTCCGGACATAGAATTCCGAGAAATCCGCGTGATTGGTCGAGGGAGTCACGCTCGAACAAGATTAGTTCGGACAAATATGGAATGTTCGGACAGAAATGGGAAATCTTCGGACAGAAACGGATAAGATACGGATAAAATGGATAATATCCGAAAAAGATAAGGTATCTTTGGATGGAATCGAAATTCGTCGAGGATTCCTGGGCCGGCATCGTGGACTCATGGGCCGATGTCGAGAATTTACGGGCCAGCGTCGTGGATTGTTAGATCGATTCATGGAATCGTGGACTAAGTGTCGTGTTTGGGCCCAATGGTTAGGCCCCACCATGGTTCGGTGATTAGGGTGATTATTAGGATAAATAATCGCAAACCCTAAGTGTTATAAATAGACATGATCACCGAAAACCCTAATCAAACACTTAAGAACTCCGAAAGAACCTAAGTGTGATTCTGTCAAAGTTCTGCTGCCGATCGTCGAAAAAAAGTGAAGGTTTGTCATTCGTGATCGCGGATTGACGTGTTTTAGCGAGGATCTATCGTGGAAAATTGGGTAAGTGTCGATTACTAAGTGTTATCGATTTTTCTCTTTAGTATCATCGAAGAAACGATGATCTAACCATGAATGAATGTTTATGTCGAGGTACGGCGACAGATCGTGGTGAGTTGTCGAGAAACTTACATTCGGCATCAGAGATCTGTGGACGATTGTCAAGTTTTCGGGTAAGTTTCGATAACGACTTTGTGTTTATCGATAAAACGTTAACTATCATCGGAGGAAAGGTACTCTGATCTGTGTTACTTGTTTACCGTGGGAGATCAAAAGTTTCTGTCGAGGAAAACAGTAGATCGTCGAGGAAAAACCGTAGTTCGTCAAGGGAACTGTAGATCTGTCGAGGATTAAGCATCAAGAGGTGTCAGAAAAACCTAAGTTTGCGAATCCAGGTGAGTGCGTGACCGTGGCTAAGTCCAGGGTTATTTTCGTGCATTAGATTCTTTATCTTGATGTTTGTGCATGTTTGCTTGTCATGGTTAATATGTAAGACGCACATTATTGTTTTGTGGATAATTGGCAAAGTTCGGATTATCACTTAACGAATTGAAATATGAGAGAAACCGACATGCATTATCGATATTGTGAATCGAAGTGTTGATTGTAATTCTATGACTATGGCCTGGTGAAACGGGATGACCGTTCCACTAAGCAATTCGTTGCTTACGCCTCCTTTTGGATGTTGGGTAGTTTATATTTTTTCTAAAATATAAGGACATCGAATCCTTCATTGTTCGGCATCACAAAAAAAGCACGAGAAAAATCTCATAAAAATTCCTAAGTTCTACGAACGGGAATAAACACTTAAGAAGAGAGAATCTTCGAGAGAAATCGAGAGAATAACCTAAGTGTAAAAGAATCTTCGAGAATGGAAGTGAATACTTCACGGGAACTCGAGATTACCACGGAGCCGACTATGAGGGCGGCAAAGGTGGGTGCTTATGCCGTGACCGAGGATTGGATACGTGAACTTGCGGTGTTAATCCGTAGACGTTCGACGGTTCCACCAAGGAAACGTAGCGGTTAAGCGACTTGTATCTCTTGTTCGAAATTCTTACTTATCTTCGTTGTTTAGAGATTATCTATGGGGGAAACACGAGGGTTTTGCTGTGTTTTGCATGATCATGTAGAATCGTTCATTCGATCATCTGCATTGTTCAACCTGTGATGATTCTCGAGATACTTATACTCGTTGGTTTCAGGAAAAGGTGGCGACCGTGGAAAGGATCGCAATTAGGCGTCCAAACGATGTTGCCGAGAAGGGAGTGTGGTGTGTTACACTGGATTATGGGGATCATATTATACTTGTATTAGCCTATAGTGCAAACTCTCGCAAGTGTATTGAATCCTTAATGAAATAATAATAAAAGTCCAGTTTAAGTTCGTTTATTTACGAAAGTCTTCCGCTGATTTACGACTCTTTTATAACGAATTATCGAATATGAATTGTTAAAGAATCGATCTTAAAAATATGAGTAAATGCTCGGGTTATGTGACGATCCGAGGATGAAACAACCTCCTTTTGGAAAAATTTTAAGGATGGGGTGTTTCCGGTACCACCGCCGGCAATGGAACTGCAAGTGGCAAATGTGCCTCCTGTGGTGAATCCACCAGTGGTGAATGGACCACCAGTGGTGAACGTGGAGGATAAGGTATTGTTGCCGAGGATCCCACCTTACCTTAAGGTGATGGATCAAATGCAAAAGCTTGGTACGAAGTACTTCTCCGATGGTGAAAATCCCATTGAGGTGGATGAGTGGAGAAGTAGGATGGAAAAGAATTTTGCTTCTGTTCGATGTCCAAATGAGTACAAAAAGGACTTTGTCGTCCACTACTTCGAAGGTGACGATCACACTTGGTTGGAAGGAGTGTGTGGAAGATTGAGGAATCCGGATTGTTCGTGGAAAACTTTCCGTGAGGAATTCCGCACTAAGTATTTCCACCGGAAGCTTTGGATAGGCTTGAGGGTGCCTTTCTGGATTTGCGTCAAGGCACCAAAACTGTGAGGGAATATGAAGTTAAGTTCAACAGTCTCAAGAAGTATGTTGGACGTGAAATTGAGGACAAGAGCGTCCAAATTCGTTGGTTTATGCGTGGGCTGCGGATTGAACTTCGAAACCGCTGCCTTGTTCGCAACTATGGGACTGTTGCCGAACTAGTGGAAAAGGCAGCTATGATTGAAACTGGCATGGAAGAAGAGGCCAAGTTGATGGGTGAACAAGGGAGTTCACAGGTGATACCACAAGGAAAAACCGGAGGTGGTGCTGGACAAAAGAAAGGTTGGGTGAAAAAGTCTTTTTCGGGGAAGTCATCGGACGAACGTCGACCGTGTGCAACGTGTGGGAAGATGCACTTAGGTGTGTGCAGACTCTATCGAGGTGCGTGTTTTGTGTGTGGTGGCAAGGACCACAAGTCTGATGCTTGTCCAAAGAAAAGGGAGAATCCACGAGTTTGCTACCATTGCAGTGAGGAAGGACATATCAAACTGTACTGTCCTAAGTTGGTGTAGCAAACTAGGAAACGGGCAAATGAGGAGCTGCCACCACCGCCAAAGAGGCAAGCGATCATGCCTCAGATGTACGCGTTGGCTGAGGAGTCTGATAGGCCAAGCACTTCTCGTCCGATCACTGGTAATTCCTATCACTTACCTAAGTAAATTTCTGTGTGAAATTTGAGTGTTGCATGTTCGGAATAGGTTTTTACGATTCTAGATGAATTCGTAGGGACTATTTTCATGGGTGGTGTGGCAACCCATGTTATGTTTGATTCCGGAGCAACTCATTGTTTTGTGAGTCCGGAAATAATTGGGAAAGGTGGTTTCCAAAATGAAACCGAGAGTATCTTCGGATTAGTCAAGGTAGCTGGTGGGCAAGTGATGATGACCTATGGAAAGGTCCGCAACATTTCTGTGATGATTTGCGGAGTAGATATGCCAGCAAACTTGGTGATTTGCCAAGTAAAGTCATATGATGTGATCCATGGAATGGAATGGCTTGGAAAGCAAAAGGCACATCTAGATTGTCATCGAGGAAGAGTGAACTTTGAGACGCCAAAAAGGATGTTGGTTTATCAAGGAATTAGGCCAACGTCCGGAAGCTTGATTGTTTCGGCAATTCAAGCGGAGCAAATGATGGCAAAGAGATGTGAGGCGTACATAGCCACGATCACAACAAAGGAAGTTGGATCAGAAGTGGTACTTGAGAATATTCTGGTGGTGCGGGAATATGAGGACGTTTTTGATGCTTTAAGCGGATTACCACCATCATGTTTGGATCCGTTAACTATTTAGCTTGAGCCTGGTACAGCTCCAATCTCGAAAGCTCCATATCGGCAGAAATGGCTGAGTTGAAAAAGCAGCTAAGTGAGCTGATGGAGAAAGGTTTTGTAAGGCCGAGTAGTTCACCATGGGGTGCATCGGTTCTCTTTGTGAAGAAGAAAGATGGAAGCTTTCGACTTTGCATCGATTACCGCAGATTAAACCAAGTGACGGTAAAGAACAAGTATCCTCTTCCAAGGATTGACGAGTTGTTGGACCAACTCAAGGGTGCTACTTGTTTCTCAAAAGTGGATTTAGCCTCAGGTTACCATCAGATTCCGATAGAAGAATCGGATATTCGAAAGATGGCCTTTTGAACAAGGTACGGGCACTACGAGTTTTTTATCATGCCGTTTGGGCTGACGAATGCTCCTGTAGCATTCATGAAACTCATGAATAATGTATGCCAGGAATACTTGGACGAGTTCGTGATCATCTTCATAGATGACATCTTGGTTTACTCAAAGAACGCGGAGGATCACGCGGTTCACTTAGGGAAAGTGCTGAGTAAACTAAGGGAGCATAAGCTGTTCGCCAAGCTTAGCAAGTATAGCTTTTGGCAAAGGCAGATCGGATTCTTACGCCATGTGGTCTCGGACAAGGGAGTGTCCGTTGATCCGGAAAAGATTGAGTCAATCAAGGATTGGCCGAAGCCAAGGAATGCTTCAAAAATAAGGAGTTTTCTCAGATTGGCTGGATATTATCGTCAGTTTGTCAAGGGATTTGCGAATATGGCTCAGCCAATGACTCGATTAACGGGGAAAGACACACCATTAGTGTGGACAAAAGATTGTGAAAACAGTTTCTCGAAACTTAAGGAAATGCTTACGAGTACTCCGGTGTTGGTTTTACTGGAGCCGAATATACCTTTTGTGGTATACACGGACGCATCAAGGATGGGTTTGGGTTGTGTGTTGATGCAACAAGGGAAAGTGATTGCTTATGCATCAAGGCAACTAAGGAAACACGAAGGAAACTACCCTACCCACGATCTTGAAATGGCGGCAGTGGTGTTCGCTTTGAAGATTTGGCGTTCTTACCTCTATGGTGGGAATGTTCAGATCTTCACGGATCATAAGAGTTTGAAGTATATCTTCACTCAGCCGGAGTTGAATTTACGGCAAAGGCGTTGGATGAAGTTAGTCACGGACTACGATCTCGAGATTGCTTACCATCCGGGTAAAGCAAACTTAGTTGCGGATGCACTAACTCGAAAGAGAACGGCCCTGAACACCGAAAAAGACATAGAAGTCTTGGTAAACATGGTAGGAGACTTGCATTTAGCAGCTTTGTCCAATGAATTGAAACCGTTGGGCTTAGGTGCTGCGGACCAAGCGGATTTGCTAAGTCGTGTTCGGTTGGCACAAGAAAAGGATGAGGATATTATCAAATGGTCACAGAATGATAAGACGGAGTGTCAAATTTCGAACAATCGAACAAGTTTAGTGAATGGTCGAGTGTGTGTACCGAAGGATCAAAATCTTCGTGATGAGGTTCTTAAGGATGCCCATCAGTCCAAGTTTTCGATACATCCAGGATCCACGAAAATTTATCGAGACTTGAAGTGGTATTACCATTGAAAAGGTATAAAAATTGATGTTGCTAAGTGGGTGGCTGCATGTCAGACATGTAATCTGGTAAAGGCTGAGCATCTGAATTTGGCTGGATTGCTTCAAAGTTTACCGATTCCTGAATAGAAGTGGGACATGATAACTATGGATTTTATCACAGGATGTGTGATAAGAAAGAAGCGATTTTAGCACACTTCCTTGCGGTGAATAAGAAGGATAATGCGGAGAAACTCGCGGAGTTGTATGTGAAAGAGATTGTTTGGTTACATGGTGTACCGGCGAGTATAGTGTCGGATCGAGATTCAAAGTTTACTTCAGCGTTTTGGAGAGCGCTACAGAAAAAGTTAGAAACAAAAGTCCACATGAGTACAGATTATCAACCGCAGACGGATGGACAGTCCGAACGAACAATTCAAACGCTTGAGGATTTGTTGCGAGCAAGTGTGTTGGATTGGGGTGGTAAGTGGGAAGAACACTTACCCTTAGCTGAATTCGCTTATAACAAAAGTTAACAAGCAAGCATTGGGATGTCACCCTTTGAGGCATTGTATGGACGACCTTGCCGAACGCCCCTATGTTGGACACAAGTGGGAGAGCGAAATATATATGGTCAAGACTTTGTAGAAGAAACAACAGAAAAAATCAAAGTCTTAAAGATAAAAATGAAAGAAGCTCAGGATCGACAAAAGAGTTATGCGGATAAGCGTCGAAGGGAATTGGAATTCCAAGTGGGAGATATGGTTTATCTTAAAACGGTCACTTACAGGGGTAAAGATCGCGCAACATTGAACACAAAGTTAAGTCCGAGGTACATGGGACCATTTCGGATTATGGAAAGGATAGGTCCAGTGGCATATAGGATGGAATTGCCAAAAGAATTGAAAGCTTTTCACAAAGTTTTCCACGTGTCTATGCTAAGGAAATGCGTAACACACCGTGAAAATGTCATATCCGAACCTCCGCCGGATTTGCAAGAAAATATGACAATTGTTGGGAGACCGGTTTGGGTTATTGGAACAAAGCTGAGGACGGACCGAAGGAAAAAGGTCAAGTTGATACAAGTTGTTTGGGACTGTGATGGACAAGAGGAAACAACTTGGGAACCGGAAGAAGTGATGAAAGTGAACTTCCAAAAGTGGTTTGGCAAGCAGATTGTGACTAAGAGGAAAACTTAGATTCGAGGACGAATCTATTCTAAGTGGGAGAGAGCTGTAACACGCATATCCGACGATTCCGTCGAGGAGCGTCGAGGATCATCGAGGAAAACTGATGCGGACATCCAACCTAAAAGCCAAGTCGTGTGCCACAAAGCCAAGTCGAGGTCACACCCCCACGGACTTTACTTACCATTGCCTATTCCTAACGACCCTTGGGAGGATGCTTTTATGGATTTTGTGCTAGGTTTACCCAAGACGCAAGGAAAGGACTCCATATTCGTGGTGGTAGATCGATTCTCCAAGATGGCACACTTCATGCCGTGCGTCAACACCAATGATGCCTCCGAAATCGCGGAGTTATACTTCCGAGAAGTGGTGAAACTCCATAGCATTCAGAGGACGATCGTATCCGACCGAGACACCAAGTTCCTTGGACACTTTTGGAGGACTTTGTGGAGGAAGCTAGGGACGAAGCTCCTCTTCTCAACTAGTTGCCATCCGCAAACGGACGGCCAAACCGAGGTTGTAAACCGAACACTCACACAACTCCTTCGGGCTACCTTGGGTAACAACATGAGAATATGGTTTGATTGTCTTCCCTATGTTGAATTCGCTTACAATCGAGCAGTTCATTCTTATACTAAGCTATCTCCCTTTGAGATAGTTTACGGATTTAACCCATTGGCTCCCATAGATCTTGTAGCTTTACCTCCACTAGAACAGGCTAATCAAGATGGACTTCACCGAGCCGAGGCTATTCAAAAACTTCACCAAGAGGTCAAAACCAACTTGGAAAAGAAGGCCGCGGACAACAAAAAGAGGGCCGACCGAGGAAGGAAAGAAGTGTTACTTAAACCCGGGGATTGGGTATGGCTCCACATGAGGTCGGAGAGGTTTCCACAGCAAAGAGCTTCCAAGTTATCCCCACGAGGCGATGGACCGTTTAAGATCCTTGAGAAAATCAACGACCATGCCTACCGCCTTGAGTTACCCGACGAGGTAAGAATTTCCCATACCTTTAATGTGGCTGATCTTTTACCTTATGATGAAGGAGAACAGGTTTTGGGGTAAAAACCTTTTCAAGAGAGAGGGAATGATGCGGACATCCAACCTAACCCGGTGCCCGAAGTAAGGGAAGGCATCATGACTCGTTCAAAACACAAGCAACTTCGAAGGAGGTTCAACCTTGCCGTGCAAGATATCATGAATGACATGGGAAAGGGGTTAGCATCGGTCGTCCCCGAGGATCTACGAGTCGAGCATGGAATTCCACGTATCGCTACCGAGAAACCACGTATACTTACCGAGGATCCACGTACCGCTATCGAGGAACCACGCACCTACCGTGCCAAGCTATCGTACCACTTCGAGGATCTACGTGTTGCTACCGAGGATCCACGTATCAACCGTGCCAAGCTACCGTACCATCCCAAGGTTCCCCGAGCTGCTACCGAGGAACCACGTACTGACCGTGCCGAATCACCGTATCGTCCCGAGGATCCCCGAGCTGTTACCGAGGAACTACGTACCGTGTCCGAAGATTCCACGTACCGCATCACGGATCCGCGTACAACTTCCGAAGGTTCCACGAGCTGCCCCAAAGATCGCGACGACATGTCCACACAACATCTCGAGGAGCCGCGAGCCAACACCGAAGACTCCCTACAAGCTGCCGAGGAATCCACGACAGACCACGAGGGACTACGACGATTCATCGAGGACACCGCGCCATTCCACGAGGAAACCAAGACATTCCTCGACAACGTCACGCGACTCCGCGCAGGCCAAGGTAAGTTTTACTCAATATTTTCGATCTTTGCAGGCCCAAACAAGCCTTTCAACGGCTAAGTCCACTTCAAAAACGACAGCAACATTCGCGTCTTCATAGTTTCCATTTCTTGTTTTAGTTAAACGTTGAGTTTTATGTATTTCTTTGTTTTCGCTTTCTAGATGGACTTCTTTGTATTAGACTTTTATTTTTCTTTCTTTATGGGCCCTAGGGCTAGCTGATAGGACTGTTTATAAAGTCCCCTTGCAGCCGTGTAACCGTTTTTACCCTAATATCAATAAAATATCGAATTTTCTTCTAAGGCTAAAAACCCTAGTCGTTCTTGTTCTTGTTCTTCGAAGAGTGAATCCTTGAAGACGAGATCTATAATGTATCAGAGTCAATCATACCTCTGTGGTGCACCTCCTACCGCCAACACCATCCCTTTGTTCGATCCCACTCGAGAGAAGCGTCCGCCATCGAGTCAGATCACCATCTCGTTCGAGAAACTTGAGGAAACGCCGACGACCGTCCGTGGAATCAAGGATCCTGCTCGAGTTTCGTAATCCTCACCCTCGAGGCTTACATCAACTAAGTCTGGACATAGAATTCCAAGAAATTTCGAACCATGGCTGGGCCCAATGGTTAGGCCCAGCCATGGTTCGGGGATTAGGGTAATTATTAGGGTAAATAATCGCAAAACCTAAGTGTTATAAATAGACGTGATCACCGAAAATCCTAATCAAACACTTAAGAACTCCGAAAGAACCTAAGTGTGATTCTGTCAAAGTTCTGTTGCCGATCGTCGAAAAACAGTGAAGGTTTGTCATTCGTGATCGAGGATTGAGGTGTTTTAGCGAGGATCTGTCGTGGAAAATTGGGTAAGTGTCGATTACAAAGTGTTATCGATATTTCTCTTTAGTATCATCGACGGAAACGATGATCTAACCATGAATGAATGTTTATGTCGAGGTACGGCGACAGATCGTGGTGAGTTGTCAAGAAACTTACATTCGGCATCGGAGATCTATGGACGATTGTCGAGTTTTCGAGTAAGTTTCGATAACGACTTTGTCTTTATCGATAAAACGTTAAGTATCATCGAGGGAAAGGTGATCTGATCAATGTTACTTGTTTACCGTGGGAGATCGAAATTTTCTGTCGAGGAAAACAGTAGATCATCAAGGAAAAACCGTAGTTCGTCGAGGGAACTGTAGATCTGTCGAGGATTAAGCATCAAGAGGTGTCAGAAAAACCTAAGTTTGCGAATCCAGGTGAGTGCGTAACCGTGGCTAAGTCTAGGGTTATTTTTGTGCATTAGATTCCTTATCTTGATGTTTGTGCATGTTTGCTTGTCATGGTTAATATGTAAGACGCGCGTTATTGTTTTGTGGATAATTGGCAAAATTCGGATTATCACTTAACGAATTGAAATATGAGAGAAACTGACATGCATTATTAATATTGTGAATCGAAGTGTTGATTGTAATTCTATGACTATGGCCTGATGAGACGGGACGACCGCTCCACTAAGCAATTCGTTGCTTACGCCTCCTTTTGGATGCAGGTCAAGAAAATGATAATTGTTGCTGAACTAGCTCGTGAGGACTAAGGCACGGAAGGGAAGGATGGTGGATTTATGATGATTTTTGGGTAGTTTATGTTCAGATTTTTGTTAAGGTCTAGTAGTGAAAACTGATGTTGTACTAGAACCTCTATTTTAATCTTAATAATTCAGTTTATGCATGCTTTTGTCGCATTTAAAGAACGAACGCTGAGAATTTTAAAGAAAAATTAAAATTGTCGAAAAGGCCTAAGGGAAAATTTGAGAAAAATGACTTAGGGTGTTTCACTCCTCCTCTCCCTCCTGCGAACGGAGCAGGTTTTGCTCTTGGAGGAAACCGTGAGAATCAGAGACCTGCACCTGCTAGACGTACTTTGAGGGATCATGATGCTCCCAATGCTAGGATGTACTGTTGTGGAATCCAACACCCCCAATCAACATAAATAACTTTGAGAATCAAGCCAGGATTGCTAACTCTTGTGAAGCAGAATCAGTTTCTTGGTCTCCCTTCTGAGAATCCTGTTTATCATCTAGATAACTTTGTGGAGGTGTGTGGCACTACTAGGATGAATGGAATCCCTGATGATGATGTCAAGTGCAGGTTGTTTTAATTTTCTCTATGTAACAAAGCTCACCGCTGGTTGAAGTCGCTGGAACCAGATTCTATTCAGTCTTGGCAAGTCTATAAGGCTGCATTTCTGTCGTAGTACTTCACTCAGGCGAGGACGACTCTACTTAGGAACAAGATTTCCAATTTCAAGCAAGGAGGCACATAGTCGTTTCATGAGGCCTGAGAACGGTTCAATGATTACTACAGAGAATGCTCTCACCATGGATTCACATCTGCAGCACTCATCAACACTTTCTACAGAGGGGTTGATGAGAGGTACAAAATGACTTTGGATATAGCTAGTAATGGAGACTTCATGACTAAGACTGCAGCGGAAGTTCAAACTTTGATTGAGAACCTTGCAGCCAGCAACATAAATCATTGTGTTGACTACGATAGATCTCTCAAGAGCAGCAGAGTTTCAGAGTCAAACCAGATTACATAATTGACAGATAAGGTTGAGCAGCTGCTGCGGCGAGACCAGCGAGAGGTGCATCTTGTTGAAGACTGAGATGACGGTCAGGAGTACTATGAGGTAGTTAGCGATGGGTCTGACGATCTACTGACTGAGTTGAACTATGAATACTTAATTAAGTCTTGTGGTAAATGAAAGATGTTTGTTAGACCATAGAGATCGTCAAGCAGATGGCTACAACCCTTACAATACAAGGACTTCTTACTAATGATTGGGAACTTTTCTCTTTGTTGATGACTTTTATCGACTCGATCATCGACCATTAATCAAACAAGGCTGTTTCAACCGATCAAATCAACAATTCAACAACAGGCTACCACTAATGGAATTATTAAACATGCTATTGAATTTGCGAACTGATCTATAAATATGTATTTGATTAGCATTTATTTTCTCTTTTTGCATTTTTTGTTTTCCACTTTTCTCAAGCAAGTTTTGTTATTTTATGTCGACGTTGAGATTATAGAAGCATGATCGCGAGTATTGCTCTCAGCCAAAATGATTTTACATTGTTCCTTGAACGGAAGACATTTGGAATCATCAGAGAAGTTGATGTTGATGTTGATGTGGCTACGTGTTGTGAGTCAGTGACTGGCCATGGACATATGCCTACAGAAGATGGCCTGATATAAGTGTTGAGTGGCAAAATTGCACAACGATATTTGTATCATGTTTTCCAAACTTTGCTCGAACATGGGAGCAATAAACATTAACACCTCGTGATGATCGAAATCGCAAATTTAAATATTTAATGGTGTAAAAATGGTGTTAGTTTATTCATACTTTTCAATATCCAAATATTAAATACGTATCATTTTCAGCAAGTAATTAAGTAGATATCCATTATATTGTAATGATTCATAATGTTGTTTTCACATGTGAATTCATCTAATTTTTATATATCCAAAAAAAATTTTGCACTTACGACAACAATGAGAATTTATTATTATTTAAATTTCAAAAAAAAAAAGAGAATTTATTATTGTTCTTAATTAAGAACAAAATTTAATGTCGTAATGCAAAACGTATTATAATAAGTAGTCTAAGGGTTTTTTAACAACAACGATAAGAATTCTTACTCCCTCCATTTCACAAAAAGTGTCATTTTAAGACTTTTTTGTTTTACAAAGAGTGTCATTTTGTATTTTCAATGCAAAATATCAACCAAAAACTCAAATTTAACCCCATTGTTTTAGTGTGTTAATTAGAGAGAGAACACTGTTTTAATGTATTAATTAGGGGTAATAGAAAACTTTTAACAGTTTTCTTAATATGTGTGAAATGTGTCTAAATGACATTCTTTGTGAAACAGAGGGAGTATATTTCAACCTCTAGAATTTGTTTCGTTTATCCTATTTGCCATTGTTTATGTATGCACAATAATTTTTGTTCTATCTAGTTCTGATTTTTTTTAAACCTTTTGCAGAGATTACTTCATTCAAATTCTCATCATTTTCTCTTACTTACTCTCTCGACACAAATATGGAAACCACATTATTCAATGTTGTTTGCAGCTTGGTAATAATAAGAATGCACATTGATCATTTCTGAGCTGGATGTGGATATTGTTTGTTTGTGATAAGTAATTGATACTCCCTCTGTTTCAATATAAGTGTAGTTTAAGGATTTTACACACTTATTAAGAAAAACATTCAAATCTTTTGTTTTATCCCTAATTAATATGTTTTATAATTTTTCATTGGTCAAAACATTTAAACTATAGGGATAAAATGAAACAGAGGGAGTAAACATTCTCGATCAATTAAATCTTACAGGTTGTATTCGTATTGATTACTCCAAAGTTCTCTATCTCTATAATGAGTTTTGTTGTCTTTTATGAAGATGTAGAGGCTTGAACTCCATCTTTAATTCCTCTTCTTTCAACTCTTTCTTAAATGAATTCACATAAACAAAAAGACATTTCTAATGCTTATAAATTGTTGTAATGTTCATTCAAATAGAAACAACGTTTATTGTGTGTTTCTTTTTTTGGATTTCTCTTTTATAAGTAAAATATGAAATTTCTTACATTAACAGGTAGGTACTTGTATTCTTATAATTTGTAAAGAAATTCAGAAATACTCATATGTTTCTTGCATTCTCATATAACACAATGACTTCATTCTTTAATAGAAGGTACATGATGCTATTTTGCTTTTCTTTTGTTTCGTTCATTCAAACATTGTCACAGTCGGTTGTCAAATGTCATAAGAATTTAACAGTTTCTCATTAGAAAATATGCTTGAGTTATGTGAAAAAAAATTGTTTTATATGAGTTAGTGTAGTATTGGAGCATTAGGTCTTTTCACGATCGACGTATACGTGTTTAAATTTAGTCGGGAAGATCTTAGTTTATCAAAGATGTCTCTACATAATGAATAGTCTATATATATTTTGAGTGTTGTATCTAAAATACCCTAGTTTTTTTCTTTTTTGACACTAAATATCTTAGTTGTTAAGTTATACACTTATTACAACTTTAAATGGCATATATAAAGAATCAATGAGGGCATGAAATATTAAAATATACATATAAGATGAGATGGTAAATCTCCTCATAAATATGGTAAATCTCCCTCAATTCCACTTTCGACCCATACTAGCCCCTTTTACTTTATTTCTCTTTTATATTTTAATAAATATGCACCCAATACAACAACAAAAAAAACAACCTAGAGATTTCGGTATATATATATATATAGTTATAGTACCGATTGTGTCGAATATACGTGGTTTATTCCTCCACCATTGAAACTTGGATATAAAGTACTTTGTACATCAAATGGATTCAATAAAATATCACGAACGGTGAAGAAACTGCCAGCTAGAAGGATGAGATGTGATGCAGTTATCAAAGTGGATTGCAACTCTTTCATGTGATTTTAAAATCATGCAACACAAAATACATAATTGTTTCTGCTAATAGCGGTTTGTATAGATGATTAGTACTTCACATCTTAATCAACTTAAACTGAAGCATTGATCTTTCATGAAAAGAACATAAGATTTCAATACTTCCACACCTTAACAAACTTGAAATGAAATCATTGAGCTTTCATGAAAACAAGAAGGTTCTAGTCCTTGTCAAAGATCTATAATCCAAAATCCGGAAAAAGAGATTTGACGAGCAACGAATCGGTTCAATCTCAGCCGTCAGATTTTGCTTAACAAAGTTAGGAAAAGTCATCCCAAAAAGGTGGGAACTTGCCACTCCACATCACCATGGCACGTGTTAAGCTTACAGAAGAAACTTCAATATTGAGTTTACCTTTCTCCACCATACAACATTTTGTTTGTACGTGCATGCTATTTTGTATTATCTATCAATCGGTGGTCGACATTTTCTTCTTTTCTTTTGCCAAAGATGTTTCCTTCTTACGTAAAGGTATAATGTAAAATGTATACAAAACATTACATATTACATTATTGACTTGAATCAAAACATTCACAAAAGAGAATTATCAATGTTTTTGTAGGGAAGAAAAATCAAAACTCAAAAAGATTGTTTCAAAAGAAAAAATATATAAATTAATATTCTACTTTTATACCATTAGCTTTAAAAAATCAAGTGCATATGTATATTTTCATGACAGAAAATTCTTTTAATTTTGATTGTTACTATGTATTTCTTTTAGATTAAGGCATATTTTAATTTTGTTAATTGGTCTAGAATCTAGATTAATTGGGCTAGCAGTACTTTGTGGTTCCTTATAGATTAAGGTATTCGATTTATTTCGTTTTCAGACTGTAAATTTGAAAAAGCATCATATATATAGAGTTTTCCAATCGAACCATCGTCAACTACAATAACATTTTTTTTTTGGGGCAAATACAATAACAAGATCCAACAAATAAGATTTAGGAAGTAATGATTTTTAAGATGAGCCGTAGAAGCTGTATGTTTAATGAAACGAATGGGTTACAAAGTGTGTCGAGCGTGATGTTTTTTTATAAGATGTGATTTGTAGGTCGATTTGAGTGTTTAAGTAGTGCGAATAGGAAATTCTTTCTATTATTTTCAATGTGGTGCGAGCAGCTCTCTTCCCATAAGATCTCTCTTATGTATTGTTCAACCAAATTCTTTATATTGGCGACGCTCGAGGCTTTCTCGTCTTTCAGTCGTCCCCTGGTCAATTATTCTTCTGCCTTTGTGCGAGTTGGACTTTGTGCGACTTGGACTTTGTGCGACTTGGACCTTGCGCGAGTTGGGCCTGTATTCGAGCGTGGTTTCCTTAAGATGGAGAGAGGCGAAACCCATATCCAGCAATGGTCCCCCCCCTTCTTCGAGTCCGAATGGACTTTTTAAAGAGATTCCTCGTGGTGATGCGTGGACTTTTTACTAGGGAGGTCGCCCTAGGTTGCCCCCATGTCTGGTTCTTCCTAACTCTCCGGAGGAGGAGTTGTGCAATAATGGTCTCCTGTCTCGTCGCGATGGTGCTGAATCAGGCTCGTCGCACGTTCGAATTGAGATCCCTTCTCTTGTTGACAGGGATTTTGACGAGTCTAGAGCGACCTCTTCAGAGGATTCTTCAGTAGGTAGCCCAGAGGCGGCGTCTCCTATTACGGCTGCGAATCACTTCGTTGGTCTAGGTGATTATTTGGGTTAAATCGGCATGATTTGAATGAGGTTCTTCGATTTTGTTTTCCTAGGTCGACCAGTTTTTTGATCGCTCTGTTGTCTTTTGTCGTAGATCGCTCTTTGAAGGTTAAGTAATATCCTCCCAGCTTTACTGCTAACAAAAGCTAAAAAGCTGAAATGTGACGATCAGAGGCTGACGATTCTTATCTGACGAACAAAAGATGAGAAGCTGAAATGTGACGAACAGAGGCTAACGAGCCTGATGCGACGAACATAAGCTGAGAAGCTAACTGTGACGAACAAAAGCTGAGAAGCTGAAATGTGACGAATAGAGGCTGACAGGCATGATGTGACGAACAGAAGCTGAGAAGCTGAGATGTGACGAAAAGAGGCTGACGAGCTTGATGTGACAAACAAAAGCTGAGAAGCTAACTGTGACGAACATAAGCTGAGAAGCTGAAATGTGACGAACAGAGGCTGACAAGCCTGATGCGATGAACAGAAGTTGAGAAGCTAAATGTGACGAACAGAAGCTGAGAAGCTAAATGTGACGAACATAAGCTGAGAAGCTGAAATGTGACGAACAATAAGCTGAGAAGCTGAAATGTGACGAACATAAGCTGAGAAGCTGAAATGTGACGAACAGATGCTGACGAGCCCGATGTGACAAACATAAGCTGAGAAGCTGAGATGTGACGAACAGAGGCTAACGAGCCTGATGTGATGAACAAAAGCAGAGAATTTAACTGTTACGAATAGAAGCCAAGAAGCTGAAATGTGCCGAACAGAGACTGACAAGCCTGATGCGATGAACAAAAGTTGAGAAGTTAACTGTGACAAACAAAAGTTGAGAAGCTAAAATTTGACGAACAAAACCTGAGAATCTATCTGTGACGAACAGAAGCTGAGAAGCTGAAATGTGACAAAGAGAGGCTAACGAGCCCGATGTGACAAACAGAAGTTGAGAAGCTGAGATGTGACGAACAGAGGCTGACGAGCCTTATGTGATGAAGAAGATGCTGAGAAGCTAACTGTGACGTATAGAAGCTAAGAAGTTGAAATGTGACTAAAAGATTACGAGGCTGAGCTCGACCTTGATGATTGCGAGGCTGTGCTCAACATATCTTTTGTGAGGCTGAGCTCGACTTATCTTTTGACTTTCAAGTGTAAGGTTTTTAGGCTTACTTAAATGAAAGGGTTTAGGTGCGAGACGGGCTCAGCTTACTCTGTGGATGCCTTGGACGTTCGACGAATATGCGAACATGGGTTTGACTTACTTATTCGGACGTCCGAAGGTTTCTTGTGCGAGATGGACTCAACTTTAGACTTTCTCTTCTCTTTTTTATTTTGATGTAATAGATGCGCCCTAAGGCTGCCTACGTACCCTTATCGGGATCAAGCCATTCGTAGTTCATACAAGTAAAATAACTCGTTGTGTGGGCGTTCTTTTTCTTTTTTTTTTTTTTGGGCGGGCGTTTGTGGGTTGAGGGTGCCTTAGTAGTAATAACGTGCTTCCTTTGGCTTTTGTTTTGGGGTGGGATTCTTTACAGCGTGTTTTATGGTCGTCGCAGCTTTTTCTTCCTCGACCATTATGTATAGTGAGGGGTGATGAAGGGCTCCTCCAGATACTGCTCGGTAATCGCTCAGGGGCTTAGTTTAGTGGTTCGGTCTGTGACAGAGTTTGCTACGTTGGATGCTAGCCTGTTAGGACCGTTTAGACTATTGTTGTAGGATGCGCCCAACCGCGATCCGACATGTAGGCCGAGCTACATGCACCTGGGCAGCATGTAGGCGGTTAATCTCTTCTTGAGAAGCTGTTTGAGCGGCTTTCAGGGTATTAAGTTGGTCGGTGATCCGTACCTCTTGGGTGCTCATGCGATCCAGGATGCTCTGGAAAAGGTCATTAATGTTCGCATTCACATCACCTTCTGGTGCGTTCTCGGCAGCTTGCAGTGCTGCCTTGCATGTTCTTGTGTCAGCGGGCTGAAGTGGCAGAGCGTCGACTGGTGCCGCTCAATCTTGGAAGAAAAGACATGGGGCGTCGAGCTAAGCTCCTTGTAACTGAGGTTGAGGGCATATGATATCAGGTCGTACACCTTGTGCTTGCGGTTGAGGGCGCGGAGCGTCGAGTCGAGCTTCTGGAGTTTTAAGGCGCATAACGTTAGGTTTAGCGCCTTGAGCATGTGTTTCAGCGTTCAGAGGATTACGTCGAGCGTTATGTGCTTGGTCAGAAGTGGGACTTCCTGACCCCAGGATGGTGGCATACCTGGCGCATTTGCTTTGCTAGAGGTGCTTGCACCTTAAGATGCCATCTCTTCGGGCTAACTCGACGTTCGTCTTAGTGGAAATCTGCTTCTCGCACTTCCTTATGAGAATATGTATGTATATCCCCCTACCTGGCGCGCCAATTTTTGATGTATAAGACCCAACAAATAAGATTTAGGAAGTAGTGCGAGCACTTTTAAGACAAGCCGTGGAAGCTGTGTGTTATTAATGAGTCAAATGGGTTACAAAGTGTGTCGAGCGTGATGCTCTTTTACATGTGGTGCGAGCAGCTTTCTTCTCAAAAGATCTCTTATGTGTACTGTTTATCTGTATTCTTTATATAGGCGACGCTCGGGGCTTTCCCGTTTTTCAGTCGTCCTCTGGTCAATTATTCTTCTGCCCTTGTGTGAGTTGGGCTTTGTGCGACATGGGCCTTGCGCGAGTTGGACCTGTATTCGAGTGGGGTTTCCTAAAGATGGAGAGGGGCGAGCCCATATACAACAATGAAATTGAATGGTAATAAAAATGCTGGTTTAGCCAATGATTTTAAGAATTTTTCATTTTTCTATAGGAACTCTAGCTAGTGTTATAATAAAAAGGTTTCAGTTCTTTCAGAAATTATAGAAATTTCAAATTATGTTGTGTCCTTCTCAGCTTCTCTTATCCGTGATAGAACAACTCTCTTTCTTTAAATTTTCATTTTTTTCTCTAACTAATTATATAATTGTATGTTTGAATTGCATCAAACGTGTGTTTTATGCTTTAGATTTTTTACCTTCCTAAACAAATAATGACGAAACACGAAGCTGCGTGGTACTGTGGTACAATGGCACATGAAAAAATCATGGGCTAACGATCTATTTCTCTACAAAAACTATCGTATAACCATAGATGTCTCCCGAACTATCTCCACATTCCAGATCACAATCGAGTGAAATTTTAAACCACAGTCCCCACGATTCGAAAGTTTTAAACTTTAATCACTCCGAACCAAGATTCCAGCCGGTTTATTATTTCAGTAACTTATCGTTAACCATGTAATTGGTTTTTAAACCAAATTAAAACCAATTAAGACCCGATTATAATCCGATTAAACATCCACCCATATCCAATTACATTTTTTGTCAACTACTCATACCCAATGTGAGTTTGCGAGATTCAGAATCTTGATAAATTGTTTTTACCATTCAGATTGATGCTCTTAAATCGAATGTCTCAAGTCTCATGCTCAGTAATCGTAAAATTGGTTGAAGCCTAAGAGAAAATCTAATTTGGTTTCGAAGGAGAAGCGACAGGGGAAGTTGTGGGCGACGTGGTCGGTGGTGAGGCGGTGGGTGGAGTTGTCGGAACGGGAGTGGGTTTGTTGACTTGAACCGGTGGTAAAGCAACCGGAAAAGGTGGCTGGGCAGTTGGTGTAATAACCGGAGAAGGAGACTCTACCGGCGGGAGAAGCATGATGGGTGCAGGAGCCGGAGTTTGAGCGTGACATGAGGTGGCAAATACACAAGAAAGATCGGAGCTTGCAATGTCTTAAGAGCCATTTCTCTCTGTTTTAATTGCTTTCGTTGTCTGAAAAAAAAAATCTTCTTCTCCTGCAATTAAACAATTGATTGTTCGTTATATCGACAGAAAAACATTGAAAATAGCCATGGATTCTTTTTCCCAGACCCAGACCGAATTAACACCCAATTAGACTCGATACCTGTGATCTTCTCCGGCAAGTCCGGTTGCTAAATTCCGGCGAGAAATCAATCACTGGGAAACAAAAGGAGTCGATTTCCTTACCTCCTCCGCTGCTTTCGCTTCTCTAAGAAAGTTTCCAGCTCCATGGCGGAGTATCGGGAACTAAATCTCGACGACGATGGTTCGAAGTCGTCTTTCCAGAAAACGGTGAGTGAGGTTTTTACTTCATTTCCTCATGTTTGATAAAACCTCACTTTTTCATCTGGGTTTATGTAAAAGGTGGTCTTGAGTGATTGGTGGTTGGTAAAATGACCAAAGGAATTCCAAAGCAAACGCTTTGGTTTTGCTAGAATCGAATCGAATATTCCGTCGAGTAAGAGACATCGAACTATTCTACTCTTGTCTATAAATTTCTGAGATTAGTTTTTGATAATTTCGATCTTCTCCGATCATCAAAGCTTGTGTTTACATCTTCTCCAATGTGTGTGTTTACATCTTCTTCAATCATCAAAGCTTTAGATGGGTTTTAATCTTTTGCAATCCGAAGAAATTAGAACCCTAAATTATATAGATTTTGGGAATTTGAGTGATTTAGGTTCTAAATTTTAAATTTGGAGATTTTTTTAGTGAATTGGGGGAAATAAACAGGTTGGATATTTTAATTGGATTGGGTTCTAGACAAAACCGTGTTGCGGTTTGGTTTTGTCGTGGTTTTGTATCGGTTTTGGTAATAAACCGTTAAAACCAACATCGATGGGGACTCTGGTTTAAATTTTTTAATTTAGAGATATTGGAATCTAAAACTTTTATTTCGTGTAAATCTGGAATGTGAGAATAATTCGGGAGATATTCGTGATTATACGATAGTTTTTGTAGAGAAATAGATATTTGTGGTTATACGATAGTTTGATAGTTTTGAAACAGACATATGTTGTTATACGATAGTTTTGAAAACATAGTATGTGCATTGACCTTAAGTGGACTGTGTGAGACTTCATGTCAAAAAACAATATGCCAAACAGAATTTTAGTGAAATGTGAGGACGTAAACATAATTTGCCGAACATCGATCGTTATTTTGCTTGTATATTAATATTGTCGTACTTATAAGATCGTGTCATGTGAGATCCCATATAGAGTAATAAATTCGAATGATTTGACCATCTCTACCAAGCTTCACTAAGCATGCATCTATTACGTGCAAGTGATGTTTTTATACTATTAAAGTATCCATTGTGATATCTTATTTTTTGCTCAAAGTTGAACATACGTGTTAAAATATTATTTTTATTTCCATTTCGTTAGGGCATCTGAGATGCCGCATCTCCAACAAACATTTAAATCTTCAAATGAGCTTTTTGCCATTTCAACAAATCTTCAAAACCTCAGAGCTACTATTTGTTTTTTTTTTGTCTCTATAATTATGTGTTTTTTCACAAATAATTGTACTAAAATTTTTTATAATAACTTAATTACACAGAATAAATTAAAATAGGAAAAATATTACATAAAATTAAAAATACATTAAACACACTTAACACAAATTACATAAACACATAAATATTACATATATTACAAGTGGTACCAAAATACTAGTATTCGGGTAAACTGGATTCTGAACCTCCAAAATCACCGAAATATTGTCCATAAATATTTGGAGCAAATGCAGGTTGTTGTTGCTCCTCTTGAGTTCTTTTTTTTGTATAATTCTCGCTTTCTCAGATTGCATAAACTCACGTGTATTATCATCAAGAGAGTCTAAATTTGTTAGTAATATCTTATCATTTTGTTCTCGTTCTTTTAAGACTAAATTTTTAGCAATCCGATATATTGTGAAAGAGAGTTCCATTGTCGATTTCAAATGTCAAAAAGGCTTTTCTTTCACATTGATGATGTTATTAAACAACATGACAACTACTTCATTCAACGACATGATGCGTTGATTGATCACATTCGGGAGTATTACGGAAATAATGATGAGTAAATTGGTATTTTATATGTAATTTTATAAAATTTGTGTTTATATGTGTGTTTATTATCATATATGTAATTTATATTATCATATAGCTTTTATTATGTAATGTGTGTTATATAATATATTAAATGTATGTTTCATATTTATTTATGAAATTTTATTATTATTAATATTTTTTGTTAATATAGAGGACTATATTGCAAATTAATAAATTTTAATGATTTTTTTGAGATATCATTGTTGGAACTAGGCCTGGGCATAAAACCCGAAAACCGAAACCCGATCCGAAACCGACCCGTAAAACCCGATCCGAATCGGATTCGGTTATGTCTTAAAACCCGATCGGTTATAATCTGATTTAATTTTTGGATTCGGTTCGGTTTCTACCCGAACCGAAATTTATTCGGATAACCGAAATAAACCGAAGTATATAAGCTATTTGACCAGCTAACCTAATCAAACAGTAGCCACACTCGACTTTTCTCTCCCTTTCGATTGTTCCTCTTCCTCATTCGGCACTTCGATTCTTCGTCTCTCCAGTGAGAATCCGATCAAATTGGACTCCATAGCTCCGGTGGATGCTTCGTCGCCTCTTACACCACCATCTCCTCCTGCAACTTCACCGAGATTCAATCCGAGGTAATTTCTAGGGTTCTTCTCTTTTGAGTATGTTTCTTCCTCTTCGATTTTGTTTGATTCTGGTTTCAAAAATCTGTGATTTAGTATGGTTTTGGTCTCGATTAGGGTTTATAACTGAGATAGTTAGTGAAATTTTAAATATGTTTATAACTGATTCAAGGTTGTGATTTTCACTCTGTGTTAGTGTGTTTACTGATTCGAGTTGATTATTGTGTTAAGGTGGAGTCTGATTCAGATTGAATAATGAGTAAGTATCTGATTTGTGTCTTTGTCGATGTGTAAGGTCGACTATTAAGTTTTATGTTGAGATAGTTTGTGTGTTTTGAACTTTTAATTGGGTTTTATATATGATTATGAGTTAAGGTGGTGAATTTTTGATTTGAGTTTGTTGATATTGTTGTTTTTAACTCTGTTTTAGTGTGTTTATTGATTAGATTTGATTATTGTGTTAAGATCTGTGATTAGGTGATTTGCTGATTTGTGATTAGTGTGTTTTTTAACTCTGTTTTACCCACTCTTGATAATGTTGTACATCTGCAAATCACTGAACCATGAAGTTACATCAAAACTTCTCTAAATACACATTTTGTTTTCATGATTTGCAGATGGATTCTTCAAACCTGTTTGTAGATGATGATCTTGATAATGAACATTCAAGCAAAAGGAAAGAAGTTCCCAAAAGTGCAGATAGTTCTGTCCGGTCTACTAAGCCAAAGAAGAAAAATCAAAGTACAAGGTCTTGGGTATGGGAACATTTTACAAGAAATGCAGAAGATAGGAACACATGTAGATGCCATTATTGTGCTAGAGCTATGGCATGTGCTACATCAAATGGCACAACCTGTCTGAAGAATCACCTACAAATCTGCAAAGAGTATCAAGTTTGGCTTGAGAGCAATCAGGGTCAGCAGCATGTTATTCATCAGGAAGGACAAACTGATGGTATTATTGGGAATTTGAAGTTGTCAAAGTGTTCTGAAGCTGTTTTCAGGGAAGCTACAAATGAGATGATAGTCCTAGGTGAATTGCCTCTTTCGTTCATAGAGAGTTTGGCGTGGAAGCATTTTTGCAGCACTGTGAAGCTATACAAGCCCCATTCTCGGAGAACATCCGCTAGAGACATAGTGGAAATGTACTGTAAAAAGAAAGAAGCTATGATGAAGCTTCTTAGATCTAACAAGCAGAGGGTTTCGCTTACAACTGATCTATGGGTTGCTCCCACAACAGGAGCTAGCTACATGGTTATCACAGCACACTTCATAGATGCAAGTTGGCGGCTAAGGAAGTTGATCATTGGTTTCAAGAACATCTCAGATCACACAGGTCCAACAATCTGCTCTGCCCTTCTAGAATGTTTGGCTGAATGGGGAATAAAGAAAATATTCACAATCACAGTAGACAATGCAACTTCCAATACTAATGCATTGAAGAAGTTTACAGAAGCTTTTTCCTTACAAGGGGATGATGCATTGGTTCTAGGAGGTAAGTTTCTGCATATGCGTTGTTGTGCTCATATCATTAACTTAGTTGTTAGAGATGGGCTGCAAGAAATGGATAGTAGTGTCTCTGCAATTCGGAATGATGTTCAGTATGTGAGAGGTTCAGGTAAAAGAGTGGAGGCATTTGAACAGAAAGTGGACTCAAGCAAGATGACAAGGGGAAGCTTATCTTTGGACTGCAAAACCAGATGGAACTCGACTTACCTAATGCTGACAAGAGCTCTCAAGTTTAGAGAGGCTTTTGACAGAATGCAGATGGAGGATAAGCTCTACAATGATTATTTTATGGACAATGTTGAAGGAAAAGCTAGAATTGGGCCTCCTACTGTCAATGACTGGGATGAGGTAGAGAGGTTAGTCAAGTTTCTGGTTATCTTCTATAACTCGACTTTAGTAGTTTCAATGTCTTCTCATGTGAACTCTTACAAGTGCTATAATGAGATTGTGACTATCCAGAAGAATCTCATTTCATTGTGCAACAATCCAGATGCAACATTGAGGTTAAAGGCCACTGCTATGAGAAATAAGTTTGATAAATACTGGGGAGGCTTGAAGAATATGAATTGTTTGCTGATTATAGCTAGTGTATTTGATCCAAGAAACAAAATGAAATTTGCTGGGTATTGTTTTGATGTGTTGTATGGGATAGATAGTGAAGAATCCAAAGAGCTTCATGGTTCAGTGAATAAAGTTCTGGAGCAGCTATTTGAGGAGTACAAGAAAGTTTTAACAGGGGCTAAGAATGTGTCATCATCACAGACACAGTCATCTCAGTCTCAGAGTCATAGCCGCCATAACTCACAGGAAGTGGATAATATGGATTTAGAGTGTGATGGATATGAAAGAATGGGTATGGCATACAAAGAGCTGGTAAAGGAGACAGGATTTGAAGATGCAAGTATTGAGTTGGAGCTGTATTTGAAAGAGAAAATTGAAATGCATAAGCCTAATCCTCTTGGAATACCATTTGATGTTTTGGGATGGTGGAGGAGCAACGCATCAAGGTTTCCTGTTTTAGCCGCAATAGCCAAGGACGTACTTGCAATGCAAGTGTCCTCTGTTGCATCTGAGTCTGCATTCTCTGCTAGCAATCGTATCCTTGATCCTTTCAGGAGTTGTCTAACCCACTACATGATTGAGGTATTAATGTGCACAGAACAGTGGCTCAAGTGTGAGATTGGCATTAACGAAAAAGGTATAGTTACCAATCAACAGATGCTTGAAGATATTGAGTTGCAAGATGAACTTCAAAAAGGTATTTCTTTATCAGTTTGGTTACTGTTTTTTTCTTATTTTCATTGTCTAACATTTTGTGTTGTAATTTACTTTAGAGTTTAGCTCTGGATTCAACTTGGGAGACTAGTGAATCCTGGTTACTAATCGGCTATATCATGATCAAGGTACTTTCGCAACTGAATCCTTTCATTTCTCATGAGATCTTTTGCTAAAAATCATGTTCTTGAATATGTTTTGTGACTCTTTATGTAGGAAGGTGAACAACTCAGAACTCAGAAGACATTGTTGTTTAGTGTTTTGGATTAAAGACTTGGTGGTTTGTATTTTGTAACATGTCAAGGGTTCGGTTTTTTTTGGATTTTCCTTCTCTTTGCCTTTGAATCTTTGATCATGGTTGATGACTTGATGTTTTGGTACTTTGAAGTTTGAAGTTTGAACAACTTTTAATTAGCAAATTCGGGTTTTGTCGGGTTTTTCAGATTTCTCGGTTAATTCGGGTTATTAATCCGAACCGGACCCGATTTATAACAATTTCGGGTTTACAAATAGTTTTGCTTAACCGATCCGAATCCGAATAAATCCGATCCGAACCCGATCCGAAACACGGTCGGATACACTTCGGATACTAAATACCCAAACCCGATTAACCCGAAACCCGATTAACCCGACCCGAATCCGAATCCGAATCCGAATGCCCAGGCCTAGTTGGAACAACCCACCCTCAAATCCTCATTTTGAGAATTTGCTCTACTCAAAATAAGGAGAGCTATTGGAGATGTCCTTACGTAGACATTCGTTCACTAAAGTGTCTCAATCATTAGTTAAACCTGATGCGGTGATGAAAACAAACTTCTAAATGAAAACAAACATATATTGTCTAAGTGAATAATAGCATTTTTTTATGTGTTTTGAAGCAAAATCTTAATATATATGTTTTATTAATTCAGATTTTATTAAATAATTTTTTAAAAAAATAGACAAAATTTATGATTTGGACTAGCAAAAGTAGATAAAATTTTAAATCCTGACTGAATCTGGTGCAAATGCACTACTTGCACCATGCCAACGACGGCTTTGAGTTCACTTTATACCAAAACCAAAAGCCCCTATAAGCCAAAATAAATCAATAAATTAAAGCTTGAGCAAAGCATTCAAGGTTCTAATTTCTAAACAATATTTTCTTTTTTTAATGGTTAACAAACAAAAACAATAATTTTAATGCACTATGTTAATGAAAATCTAAGGATTTTATAAATTATTTCTGCAACCACAAATTAACTGAACCTAAAATATATACTACAACCTCAAAATTTCATGAATCCTTGCTCCTACCTTGGCTCATATTCTCATGGGACACTCCATATATGCTAAAGACAAAAAACAACTAATCATATCTGTTATTTCCATATATGTATCTTTTTTTCTTTTTTTCTTTTTTTTGGTCAAATTCCATATATGTATCTTAACAAAAGGAACCAATATGAAACGTACATATCATCAAAGAGAACGCTATAAAACAACCCTATCACTAAACACTATCCCCGTTTGCTTGTAAGAAAAAGGGCTCACCTCACCTCCCCTTACCTCACCTAATAAACCTGTGACAACAAATAAAGTCATTTTTATTTAATTTCATTATAACTCAACAACAATAACAAATCAAATATTAAAAAATCAACAATAGAAAAATCATTTATTTTGGTAACCACAAAAATAGTATGAGGTAAAAAGCGGTTCTGCTAGAAAGTTCACGCGCACTGCTAACCCCACCGTCCATTCTGACTCTTAGATCTCAACCGTATCTTTATCCACATCATACGTTTATACACGTGTCACACGGTCACCGATTCTAACATAATACTATTATTTTAATCTTATCCTTTTATGCTTCCCTATAAATATCATCCATTTCTTCATCTCTCAGATCTCCTCTGTCACACACACAAAAAAAGGTTCTGATTTCAATTTGAATTTTGCATAAAAGAATATTCAAACGATCGATTCTTGATTCGTTTTCTCGAGAATATTTTCGTATAGAGAGTGAGAAAATGGCTCTTAATTTGTCGCATCAGCTCGGAGTACTCGCCGGAACTCCGATCAAATCCGGTGAAATGACCGATTCATCGATATCGGTTTCACCACCATCGGCGAGGATGATGATGCCTAAAGCGATGAATCTAAACTACAAGGCTCAAGGAACAGACCCATCGCCGCCGATGAGTCCTGTTTTAGGGGCGACGCGTGCGGATCTGTCGGTGGCGTGTAAAGCTTACGCGGTGGAGAGTGGAGTTGAAACCATTGAGGAACAGAGAACGTATAAAGAAGGAGGGATTGGGGGGAAGAAAGAAGGAGGAGGTGTTCCTGTGTTTGTTATGATGCCGCTTGATAGTGTTACAATGGGGAATACGGTGAATCGGAGGAAGGCGATGAAAGCGAGTTTGCAAGCGTTGAAGAGTGCTGGTGTTGAAGGGATTATGATTGATGTGTGGTGGGGTTTGGTTGAGAAGGAGTCTCCTGGATCTTATAATTGGGGAGGTTATAATGAGTTGCTTGAGATGGCTAAGAAGCTTGGACTTAAGGTTCAAGCTGTTATGTCGTTTCATCAGTGTGGTGGTAACGTTGGTGACTCTGTAACGTACGTTTTTCTCTCTTCTTCAATCTCTTAGTTTGTTTAAGAATTTGTGTGTTGTTAAGCATTTTGTGATACTTATGATTGGAATTTTAGGCTAGGCAGCTTCGATAAACATAGATTCTGTGAATGTTTAGTTTGATTAGGGAGAGTCTTGAGGAACCTTTGAATTGGAAAGATCAGAAGTAGGATTTGAGGCTTAAAAAATTTGCAATTTTGATTTTGAAGTAATTGATTAAAGTTTGAGTAGGCAAAAATGTTCATTTTTTAATTGATCTGTGGAGTAACGTGTACGGGAATTGCTGTGACACGTGATGATACAATATTCAAGAAGAAAGTGATAGGTTCAAGAGTTTAAGAGCCACATCTTTTTCTTTGTTACGTGAACGTCTCAAACTGAAGATTAAGTGACTTGTTCGTCTTTTTTCTCTGTTGTTTTCTCCTTACGAAACTCTATATCCTCATCCGTCGTATGTCTCTTTCAAGATTGATTACAAAAGATAGAATATTGTGGTCAAGACGTTTCTTTTATATGGACCAATGAAATATTTGTTTGTCTCAATATAGAGTTTCTTCATATAAGAGTGAAGAGTCACTGTCGTATCATTCACTAATGAGATTTTGCGTTTTAATTGGGAAATTTTTTTCTTCTCCAGTATTCCTCTGCCTCAGTGGGTTATTGAAGAGGTTGACAAGGACCCAGACCTTGCATACACTGATCAGTGGGGAAGGAGGAACTATGAGTATATATCACTTGGCGCTGATACACTCCCGGTTCTCAAAGGTAGAACACCCGTGCAATGCTATGCGGATTTCATGCGTGCTTTCAGAGACAACTTCAAGCATCTTCTTGGAGACACCATTGTGGTATGTTTTAGCTTCTCTTATCCATTTCATTTCAGAACATGCCTCTTTGACTCTCTCTGTTTCTCTACTATGTTTGGTTAGAAGTCTAAGTTGGATTGAATTCATCTTTTCCAGGAAATCCAAGTGGGAATGGGACCTGCAGGAGAGCTGCGTTACCCTTCGTACCCCGAGCAAGAAGGGACATGGAAGTTCCCAGGGATTGGAGCCTTCCAGTGCTATGATAAGGTGATTACCACAAATCACACATGAATAGCCTCTGAATCATTTTGCAAAGAATGTAATACTAAATTGTTTTACTTGCTTTGATTGATGCAGTACTCATTAAGCAGCTTGAAAGCAGCAGCTGAGGCTTATGGGAAGCCTGAGTGGGGCAGTACTGGCCCAACCGATGCTGGTCATTACAATAACTGGCCGGAAGACACTCAGTTCTTCAAAAAAGAAGGCGGTGGTTGGAACACGGAGTACGGAGATTTCTTCCTCTCCTGGTACTCCCAGATGCTGTTGGATCACGGCGAGCGGATCCTTTCCTCAGCCAAATCAATATTCGAAAACATGGGTGTCAAAATATCAGTGAAAATCGCTGGAATCCACTGGCACTACGGGACCCGTTCTCACGCCCCTGAGCTCACAGCAGGGTACTACAACACGAGGTTCAGAGACGGGTACCTCCCAATTGCCCAAATGTTAGCCAGACACAACGCCATATTCAACTTCACATGTATCGAGATGAGAGACCACGAGCAGCCTCAAGACGCGCTTTGTGCACCAGAGAAGCTAGTTAACCAGGTGGCTCTAGCCACTCTGGCCGCAGAAGTTCCTCTAGCTGGTGAAAACGCATTGCCTAGGTATGACGACTACGCCCACGAGCAGATCCTCAAGGCCTCTGCGCTGAGCTTTGATCAAAACAATGAGGGAGAAACCCGAGAGATGTGTGCATTTACTTACCTAAGGATGAACCCAGAGTTGTTTCAGGCGGATAATTGGGGAAAGTTTGTAGCGTTTGTGAAGAAAATGGGTGAAGGGAGAGACTCTCATAGGTGTTGGGAAGAAGTTGAGCGTGAAGCTGAGCATTTTGTGCACGTTACTCAACCGCTGGTTCAAGAAGCTGCGGTGGCTCTCACTCATTAGAGAGAGATTGTGGCATGGTTCGATGGTTTCTGTTTGTATGCGGGCCGGTTACTATGAAATGGTTATGTGATGATGCCGAAAAGATGTTTAGGCTTGTTGGAGTTTGTGTATGTATTGTAGTAAAATAAAATGTGTGCCACAGCTCTGGTTTTTTTCGGGTCAGGTTGTGGCATTCATTGTACTACTTTCAATATATATGCTAAAAAAGATGTATATATTCTTTAACGAAAGCAAAAAGAAATATCATTTCTCTTATACATAATACTATGAATGATGAAATGATAGATGAATGATATATCAGAATGTAAACTCTATAACAATGGTTGCAAATATGTGCCTTCTTAGTTTTGCTTTGTTGTGTGCTTTAGCACTGTTTGTATAATTGCGAGGTCAAAATCATATGATTTTTATTCATTGAATGGATGTAAAATGTAAGAACTTAGCGGTATCGACGGTAAAGCCAAAGGTGTAAATTTGCTATAGTTCCACTTACAAACATTATGTGTGGGTCATTTGGATTGTACATTAGGGATTCGGCTCGAGCTCTTTACCCGTGGTGGGTTTGTAAGAAACTATATGCTAACAACATTTACTCCCGGAACTAGTCGGAAACATTAGTTACTACACCAGGTCATGGTCTTTAAAACTTATGACCAAAAATACATTAACTGAGCACTAAAAGTAAATTAAGGTCTACCAAAACTTAAGAAGTTAATATATTACTATCTTTTTATTTCCTAGTTTATGTCCCACAACAAAATATAGGGAAACAATGGCTTAAGACATCAAAATAAAATAAGCATATTTTAAGGAATTTTTAGGTCTTTTATGTTTTAAAAAATATTATAAGGTTTTCTTATTAATTAATTTTTTGTTGGGCTTTCCTTTCACCATATTTTGTGGGTTTCAGACCTTTAAGTTAATAAAATGTGCTGTTAATAAATGATAGAAAAAAGTAAAACCCTAAACGAATTTTTTTTATAAAAGTTTCTAGGGATGTATAACAAAAAAGAAGTCAATAAGCTTATTGAAGTGTTTGATTTTTTTTTTGAAAATAATGGAAGGTTGTTAATCCAAACACAAAGATTATTTTCGCATATTGTTGACCATTTTTAGTATCGGTTGCTACCACATAAAAAAGTTATTCGAAGTTAAGCTGATAAAAAATTATATGTGGTCTACCATGCCACAAAAGAGATTAAATAAGTTCGTTTCGCTATACATAGAGACAAATATTGTTGAAAAACTCGTGAGTTAGCTGAATTATTTTGTAGGAAAATGTATAAATAGAGCTATATTTAAAATATAATTCTTTTTTTTACTATTTTTTTCTTACAAACTTTATGGAATTAAAAAAATGTTTTACAACGTTTTTATATGACTTTCTTTTATATTACTACTAGATTAGGTCCCGCATATACGCGGGATTATAATCTACGATTTTAGAATTTATAAGAATAAAATTATAAAAAAATTTTAAAAATAGAATTAAATTACCCGTAAATATACATATATAATAAAATATTGAGAACACCTATCCAAAATTATTCACTCATAAAAAATCCTAACAAAGTTATAATTATTTATTTATTTAGATAATATATAGTTTGTTTTATATTTATTTGAATAAGATTTATTTATTTTGAATCATATTTGATCTTTAGTTTCAAACCGACCTAAAAATAAATTATTGTTGTTATTTTGAATTTATTTGCTCATTTTCTTTTGGATGATAGACATTTTCTGAAAAGTATAAGAAAAAATAATAGAAATTAGAGAAAAATTTAATAATCATAAAAATAAAAATATATTTTTTAGGAAAACCTCGTAATAATAAATTAATTAAATTTTCTGAAAAATAGAAAAAAATAAAACCAAAATTAGAGAAAAAGTTAATCATCATAAAAAATATATAAGTAAAACGATTTCACAACAACCTCATAATATTAAATTAACATAACTTTTTAAAATAAAATAAAAGGAATAAAAGATTTACCAATAAAATGAAATTGGAGATATGATGGTGTTTTTGAATAAAACAATTTTTTTTGTTGAGAAAATTTGAGACTACTTATTTGTTTATATAGAGAACAATATTTACAATTCTTTTTCTTTTAGAATTAGAAATTTAGTTCAATATTTACAATTTTTAAAAAACAAATTATAGTTTTTCTTAATTATGGAAGTTTACTTTAAAAAAAAAAAATTTGTATATTTTCTATAGAATTCAATATTTACAATTTTTTTCTTTAAAATTAAATTTTCTTAATTATTGAAGTTTACATTTTTTAAGAAATAACAATTTGTATATTTTCTATATAAATTTTTAATTTACCGAATAATGGTAGCTAATTATATTTTTTATAGTTTCCTTAATAATAATTTTTGACATTTTCTCAACTTTGCCACGTGTCGAAATCTTGAATCGATTAAAATGACACGTGTCACCATCCTATGAGTTACTAACTTTTGAAAACTCTTTTTTATATAATAAGATTATTTGTGGTTTTGTAAGAAAAGTTTATAAAGATTCTAAGTTTTTTAGTTGCGTAGGACATTGGAAAATGTTGGACCTGCATCAATGTTCTCACTAAAAGAAGTAAAGAACGACTAAATTAGGAAGACAAAACACTAATAGTGATTAGTGACTCTTCTAAAAAAATGGAAAAGATTAGATAGAAGAAAGCAAATAATTAAGGACAGAGGAGCCGGATTAATAGGGAAGTTCACGTGAAGTAACAGCTTAAACCAGCCACAGGCAAACAGATATACAAAATTCTCATTCTCACAAACAAAAATCGTGGGACCGATCTAATCGTTTAAATTGATTATGTGGCTGTAAAACCTAAAAACATAAACTATTCATATGAATAAGATTTTCATTAGACAACAGTCTTATTTTTGTCTCTTCCTCTATATCATTAATTTGACCCTTGAGCCACTCAAAAACAGGTATGTGTATTCACCTCCTAATGTGACATCTACAAGCATATTATCTCTTTTTGGAGACCTGTGACTGTGGAAACTGATTAGTACTAATATGAAATGAAAATAGTGAGTATAGAGTCATAATAGTCTTATAGAGTATAGAATATAGAATATAGAGAGGAATGAGTCCAAATAGTTGATGATGGACCATGTGAAAAAACAATGAAAGCCCACACCATTAATTGTGGTAATGGATGAGAATATAGTGTTGTAGTTTTCCATGTCCTTAAACGTAATCTTCAACGCAATTCTCCACCTTCCCTTCTGACATCTCCCATCACTTCTCTCTTAATTTATTCCATTCCACCAATCTTAATTTCACTTTTTACTGTAGTGTGTTACACATGTGAGTGAGTGAAAAACAAAGCTAGAGATATTACTGTTTTGAGATGCTCTTTTTAGAAAGGCCATATATAAATGGTAGAGAAGTAGTACTAGGGGAGCTTCTTCATTCACAATTGTGGCTTCTCTTCATTGAATGAAGGAGAGCCTATCTACATCATAAATAAAACAAGAACATAGGTTTCAGAGAGCGAGAAGAGTGAGATTCTCCTTCATTAACATATTCTTATTCCATGTTATAAAAGGAAGAAGAGAAAGAAGAAACATTCACAAAAGTAGACATGGGTGGATGCACAAGCAAGCAAGTGAGAAGAAGAAGTATGGGAAGTGTGAAGGAGACATCAAAAGAGAAAAGCATAGGAAGAAAACCCATGATAACAGAGAGAGATGAGAGAGAGAAAGTGATGTTTGCTCAGCTTAGAGAGGCAGAGAGAGAGTGGAGGAAAGAGAGGAAGAAGCTGAGAGAGGAAGTGAGGAGACTAAGGAAGAAACTAGAGGAGAGAGAGGAAGCAACAAAGACAACAACGACAGAGGAAAGAGAGTATTGGAAGTGGGTGGTTGAGGAGATGTGTATAGAAAGAGCAGTGAGAGATGAAGCCGTTGAGAAATGGAAACAACTCTATTTAGCTATCAGGAATGAGCTTGATCATCTCATTATCCACACTACTTCTTCGTCTGGTAAAAAAACTTAAAACTCTTTTAAACTTTATTTGAGAAAGAGTATGGATCTTTAAAGTGGGTTTTTGTAGGAGAAGCAATAATGCAAATGAAACTTGAGAAAGAAGAAGAAGAAGAAGAAGAAACAGAAGCAAAGACAGTTGAAGAATTGAGGGATGAAGTTAGAGTGAAGGAAGAGACAATTGAGACACTAAAGGAGAGAATAAGTTTGATGGATAGACAAAAGTATGAGAAAGAAAGAGAATTTGATTTACTGAGACAGAGTTTGAGGATTCTTGGAAGCAAAAAGAAGAAGAAGAAGAAGAAGAAGAAGACAGGATCATTTGCATCCATGAATCTGTTGATGTTGAAGACCAAATGTGTCGAATGTACATAAACACTTTTTGTCAAATAGTCTTTCTGCAAGAGTCATATTACTCGTCAGAGAATCTTGATCCAAAATGTCATATTATTTTTATATTGGAAATATAAATCAATAAATCATAGCACTATGAGTTCAAAAAGCACATGACCCATAAAAGATCTGCACAAATCATTTTTGTTTTTGTTTTAGTAAGATACTTACTCCAAATACAATTAATTAGTAACTGAGGTCATGAACCATTTCATTTCCAAAGAACAACTTTGGAAACAAAAAGTTAGAAACTAAAACACCACTTGCTTCTATTTAATCTGCTGCTAATGCTATCATTATAGCTCAAATACTTCTAGTTCTAATTAAAAAATGCCTGATTTTCGGTTTGGTTTCTTCGGTTATTATTATTTTCTTTTTAACGAAATGTAAAATACTAAAAGTGAATAGAACACTAAATATTGTGTGGTTGGGTTTGGTAGAATTTTGATTTTTGCTCGGGTTTTATCCTTTTTAACAAAAAATTTTGTAATTTGAAGATTTTTATTTTATTTTATAATAAAGCTTTAGTCGATTTATTTATTAACTCTTTGCTTCGATTTCCAGTTCGATTTCTATATATGGTATTTGGTACAATTTTGATTTTTGCTCGGGTTTTATCCTTTTTAGCAAAATTTATTTTAATTTGAAGATTGTTTTATTTTATAATAGAGCTTTAATTGATTGATTTATTTATTTTTTGCTTTGGGTACAATTTCGATTTGTATATATGGTATTTTATTGGTTAAATTTTTCTGATTTTTATTTTTTATTTATTTTTGTTACAGATTGATTATGAAAAACATGAAACCAAAACCATTTATTATCTCTTCAATTCGGTTTTCTAGCCAATTATTACAATTTTAACACAACTTGAATCAACTAAACCCGATTTTGGCACCCCTAATTCTAACTTTTTAAGTAATCACGTATACCAATACGATTTTCGGATTGGTTATTTTCAATACGATTTTTGGTTTTGATTCGGATCGATAAAACCCGATTTGGCATCCCTACCAGTCTACCACTAAAGTATACCAAACCGGCGAGCTAAATCCAAAACAATTCCGGGTTAAGCTAAAACGACAGCGTTTCATAAATTACTAAAAAACCTATTTTCTGTATATATCTGAATTCAGAGCCCTGACCATTTACTACTATATATCTTCCTTCTATCTCACTCTCAAACTCTTCACTTTTGAAGTGTCTCTTCCACACGCACTGCGCCGCCAAAGCTCCCTCTTTGACCATTTTCTCCACGCGCCGTCATGCACGCCACCCTCTTCTCCCCACGCGCCACTCTCTTCCCCTGTAAACCTCTCCTCCCTTCCCACAATGTCAACTCTCGCCGCCCCTCAACATTCTCCTGTTCCGTTCAATCCGTAACCGCTGATCCTTCCCCACCTCCCACTGACTCCAATAAGCTCAACAAGTACAGCTCAAGAATCACTGAACCCAAATCCCAAGGTGGGTCTCAAGCAATTCTTCACGGTGTGGGTTTATCAGACGACGATTTGCTGAAACCCCAAATTGGTATCTCGTCGGTATGGTACGAAGGGAACACTTGCAACATGCATTTGCTGAAGTTGTCTGAGGCTGTGAAAGAAGGAGTTGAAAATGCTGGTATGGTTGGGTTTAGGTTTAATACGATTGGTGTGAGTGATGCTATTTCGATGGGAACGAGAGGGATGTGTTTCAGTTTGCAATCTAGGGATTTGATTGCTGATAGTATTGAGACTGTGATGAGTGCACAATGGTATGATGGCAACATATCTATTCCTGGTTGTGATAAAAATGTGAGCTTGTTTTTTTTTTTTTTAAATCATCCCTCTTTGTGTTGTATAAATGATGTTTCTTTATCTCCATGGTTGTGAGGTTAATTTGTTCTATTGTTGTTTATGTCATTTTTTAGATGCCTGGAACAATTATGGCCATGGGAAGGCTTAACAGACCAGGCATTATGGTTTATGGTGGAACCATTAAGGTACTTTACTCATCAAATTGATGAGAAGGCAGTTCCTTAAACCCTAAACCCTTGTGACAAGTTGGATAGCTTAATGAATTTGCTTTGATATTATTTCAGCCTGGGCATTTTCAAGAAAAGACATATGACATAGTATCTGCTTTCCAGGTATCTTTTCTTCTATCTACTACTAGCTTGGTTATAACAATATACTACTCCTTGTTTCTAATTCTAATGTTTATTTATGAGACTTCATTGAGTTTTTTCAATTTTGGGTATTAAGTTACAAAACTCTTGGTGACTATGGTGTCAAATCGCTCCAGTACTTGTGGGATTCATCATGTTTTCCAATTTTGTATTTCAGAGTTATGGAGAATTTGTTAGTGGCTCCATAAGTGATGAACAGAGAAAGACTGTCCTCCATCATTCATGTCCTGGAGCTGGAGCCTGTGGTGGCATGTACACAGCTAATACAATGGCTTCTGCTATCGAAGCAATGGGAATGTCCCTTCCTTACAGGTGAGGCTTTCAGTCCTGAAGACCAGATCTATAAAATCAACTTCAAATGTTTTGACAGATTTATGCTTAATAGAAAGTTAATTCCACAAGCACATTGGAGATCCTAAACTTTGTATATCAGAATACTTATTCCAACGATTCATATATTTGCTTATTCTTTTTTGAAGCTCTTCAATACCCGCTGAAGACCCATTGAAATTGGATGAGTGCCGTTTAGCTGGTAAATATCTTTTAGAATTGCTAAAGATGGACTTGAAACCACGGGACATTATCACTCCCAAATCACTTCGTAATGCAATGGTTACTGTCATGGCCCTTGGGGGATCGACAAATGCTGTATTGCATCTAATTGCTATTGCAAGGTGACAGATTGATATGTTTTGCTTATTATTACCATGGAAAGCAATGGACCGAAATAATGAATGGAAGTGATTTCAGGTCTGTTGGTTTGGAGTTGACCCTTGACGATTTTCAGAAAGTCAGTGATGCGGTTCCATTTCTAGCAGATCTTAAACCCAGTGGGAAATATGTTATGGAGGATATTCATAAGGTGCGGCTTTGGCAAAATCGTTTTGCATATTACTTTTTTGTTTTCTATTGATCATTTTGTAAGTTTTGTTGTTTGGTGTACAGATAGGTGGTACGCCAGCTGTTCTTTGCTATCTATTAGAGCTTGGATTTATGGATGGGGATTGTATGACAGGTATTACTGCCGAAACATTTTATAAACTCACTTAGCATTTTGGGTTGATGTGAATTACTTATAAAACTGATTACATAACTACGCTTTTGTATGTCCTGCCAGTCACAGGGCAGACTTTGGCTCAAAATTTAGAAAACGTCCCCCGCTTAACAGAAGGGCAGGTAGGATTATTTGTAATGTTATTAGTTATCTCATTAGAATCTACTGGCTGTTTCTTCTTGATTATGATGGATGTTAGTTATACACTTTTCTAATTAATCCTGATAATGTTCCAGGATATAATTAGACCTCTGTCAAATCCAATCAAGGAGACTGGACACATACAAATTTTGAGAGGAGACCTTGCACCTGATGGTTCTGTAGCAAAAATTACTGGCAAAGAGGGCTTATATTTCTCTGGTAATGTTGGTTCACTCTACTGCCTGCTTTACACTCCATATCTAGCTAATGCTTCTCAATTTTAGGGCTTATATAATTTAACTATTTATTTTAGGTCCTGCACTTGTATTTGAAGGAGAGGAATCTATGCTGGCTGCTATATCAGCAGACCCAATGAGTTTTAAGGTAATTTCCTTTCTGATATGAAGTTCATCTCAAGAGCTGGTAATTTCTTTATTTGCTGAAATGTATCGTGTTTCAGGGAACAGTGGTTGTTATCAGAGGAGAGGGGCCTAAAGGAGGTCCAGGTATGCCTGAGATGTTGACACCAACAAGTGCAATAATGGGTGCCGGTCTTGGAAAGGTATGACCAGTTGACTGACATAGTGAGATATTTACTCAGTCTGATCAATTTTTATGGTCTTAGGTTAAAGAACTCGTTTTATTTATTTATTTGTTATGGTCCGTCGGACTAATTGAGCAGTGCATGCTTATGGTAGTGACCTGATTCATTTTATCTACTTTATCCACATCCGAAAAACACACTTCTATAAAGTGACAATATGTTGCTATTGGGTGCTGCAGGAATGTGCATTACTGACTGATGGTAGGTTCTCTGGTGGGTCACACGGTTTTGTTGTTGGCCACATTTGCCCTGAAGCTCAGGTCTCTCTCTCTCTCTCTCACTCTCCCTTTTTCTCTCTGTCCACTGGCTCCATCGGCGCAAAATTCTAGATTCTGCGCTTACAAGATAAATTTGATGGATATATGTCCCTCTCCGGGGATATATTTATTGTGTATGGAAAACTATGCTACTGGGTCAGTCATATTTAGCTTTAGCAAAATGGAACAATGGTAAAGGGATGCTGTAATAGTTTATGGTGGCTCTTATGCAGTTATGATGATTTTGGAATCTTTCAAATACTAAAACCGATATTAATGTGAGTTGAGAATGTGAAGGTAATATTCCTGAAAGCTTTTCTCCGGTGTGCTTACTATTTATATCTGCAGGAGGGTGGTCCGATCGGTCTGATAGAGAACGGAGACATAATCACCATTGACATAGGAAAGAAGAGAATAGACACACAAGTCTCACCCGAAGAAATGAATGAGCGTAGAAAGAAATGGATCGCTCCTGCATACAAAGTTAACCGCGGAGTCCTATACAAGGTATTGTGAATTCACTACTTGTATAGACGTATGTCTGTTTGACATCTGTTGAATTAGTTTCTAATGAAGGGTTTATGATACTCTAAAACAGTACATTAAGAACGTGCAATCGGCTTCAGATGGATGTGTGACTGATGAGTAAGTGAACGGTGAATGAGCAGCAGGATGTAGTGTGTGTTCATGAGGGAATTTGTAACGTTTATTTATTGTGTAGCTTCTAGATCATGTTACTATGTGACTGATCATTAGGCTATTTGCAGGGTTGGTTTTAAGATTTTGTTTCTCTTTTTGTCAAAATAAAAACTTTTAAATGTGGCCTTCCGAATAAGAAAGAATAAAGACAGAGTTGCATAAAATTCCTAATACAAATATATAAGAGAAAAAAAAATAGAAGCTTATCAAAAAAGTGAAGTACATTACTAATTTATCACACACAAAACAAATCATACATCCTTCTTAAGTATTAAAAAAAACAAAAATCCAGAAAATTTATATTAATCCAAGTTGGAATAATCTATTAAACTCTGTTCATCTCGTTTTCACTAAAATTTGTTAATAACAAAAATTTTATATGAATGAGTTAAATGACACCATTCTTCTACGAACTTCGCTCCACTACATAACTCTTTTAACTTGGCACAGCCAAAATGAGCTTCTTACGTCACACACAAGTCACACTATTAGTTTACTTTACTATACGTTACGAGGAATATGCACCACTAGCATATATTATAGGGGCATATGTTACACCAATTTATTACTTCTCAGATCTCATGAACAAATCTTCTAAACATAAAGGTAAACAAAAAAGAAATCCAAACTTTATTACAAAATTAGTTAGAAAAGACAAAAATAGTTTTCAGTTTTTTTTATAAATCCAAATAGGTAAAATTTATAATATGCGTATTTTGACTTCTTCTCATTTCTTCTCATTGATGCCAAGTGTGTTCTTGACACCATCAACAGCACCCTGAGCCATGTTCTTCACTGACTCTCCGGTCTGTCCCCATAAACATTAATATAGATTAACACAGTTTTATAGTCTTACTAATTCATTATATATATAAAATTAGAAATGGTTAAGTATTAGTTAATTAAATTTACTTGTTGGATGAAACCAGAGGCTTGTTGCTGGCCATGTTGGGCAGATTCTTTGGTGGACTGAGCCGCATTAGCAGTCTTATTGCGAGCGGTGTGTGCTGTTTCCTTGGCAGATTCTGTCCATTGCTCGGCTTTCTCCTGCAAAGACCAAATCTATTACATTTAGTACTAATTGCTTACAAAACCAAAATCCATCATATAAAACTACAAAACATGTAAAGGAAGAAAAAGAAGAAGGAAGAGACGTGAGCTTGGCCCTTGGTCTGTCCAGCGTTGTAGGATTGTTGCAAGTTCGACATGACTTTATCAAGTAAATGAGCTTTTGATTGATTGATTGATTTTTGTTTTGTTTTGTTTTGTTTTATGCAAAGTGTATTTATATTGGTTTTAGCATTATTTGGGATTTGTTGATTTTGTGGTGAAGAAAGAAATGAGTAAATATTGGTGGAGAGATGTATGGGTGGCCATCTATGTTTTTTTACTACTCTCATTTTTTTTTCATTTTACTTTCACAAATGAGAATATTCAAACTTAATAACAGAATAAGGCGAAAAAAACACCTACTAATTAAATTTTCCACCTTTGCAAGCCTCAAAGACTTAGAGAGTAAAAAGGACAAACGAAGATCAATAAATTAGCGTATATCAGAAGACACTAAGTAGGCTTCGGACGAGGAAGACGTTGCAGCCAACGAGGGAGAACATACTGTGAAAAGAGGAGATGGTTAAGACCAATTGGTATCGTTGAGTACTTCTGCATATACTCAGTGCACCCGTTAAAACACAAGATGCGACCATCCATACACTCGCTATCATCTGCGGTTTCCTCGTGAAGACAAAACACACGTGTCCTCAAGTTATACAAGATCAGCATTCTCTTGATCCCGCTCCACAAGTAGATGATCTCAGAGTTCAATGGATGCATCACCACCGGGAAATAAAAGATACCTAAGTCGATCAAAGACGCCAATCTGACTTCCCAAAAGAGCTGCCACGCCTCAGGACCATCAATATACGTAACCAGCCTCCAAACCCGTAATGTTCGGTTTCCGTTCTCACGGTACTCGTTGAAATACACTACAGACCCTTCCGAGGTCGTGATGGTTCTCCTAAACAACGATAACTCATGAGCTTCTCCAGTATCGGGGAAATTTATGATACTACACCCATCATCATCATGACTTCCATAGAAATCGTAGGCTATAAAAGAACGGGTGCAATGGTGGATCCAGTGAAGAATCCCATTCAAAGCAATCGACTTGTGCGTATTATACCAGAACCTAGACTCAAGACAAGTCACAATTCGAGCTTCCCACATCCCTGTATCAGATGAGTGAATTATATAATAGACTTTAGCATCATTGTGAGTCCAAAACCACACAACCTTGTAACTCGAAACGATACCACTCTGCATCTTTGTAACCAATCCACTGTCGCTGAAACGCTCATCGTTCTGTAATATCTCAAGATCTTGCAAAGAGAGGAAACGAGGGAGAGGAATTCGAAACCATTCTTGAAACAAAGGGTTTCCAACGTAATACATTGGAGTTCCATCGATAGCTTGTACGTAAAGCAAGACCAATCCATCGGTACAAGCCAAGACTAATAGCTTCTTGATTGCTTTCTCGACAAAGAAACTCACTAAAGATCCTGGAGAACGAGTAAGTCCCCATGTTTTGCATCCATGGTGGCCCACGATTTCAAGTGTAAACTTGTGAGGTTGCATTTGAATGATCGACCACGAGACTGAAGAAGATGAGTTGAGAGAGATGAAGTGATCTCGGAAGAAGTCTGAATCGATCAGCGATCTCCATTTTTTGCTGATTGATCTGAATCTTGCGATGCTCTTCAATGGTAATCGCGCCAAGACTTCCAATGCCATTTCTTCTTGAATATCCATTTTTTCAATTTAGGGTTCTTGACTTCTTATTCTTCTTCTTTGATTAGGGGCATATATAATCGATTCTTGCAGAAAACACAGGACCAATGAAAAAAAAAAAGCTCCAAAAACAAATTTTGAATTATTTAAATTACCAAATAAATTACAGTTAGTTAATTAGTTTATTATTTTATACACCCAAACAAGAACAAGTTTTTGATTTAATAATGGAATAGAATTACGTTAAAAGGATAGGAATTCATGACTTCATGTATATGAGACAAAATAAATAAATAGATAAACAATTAAACTAATCTTGCAATATAGAAAATTATAATTTGAGAATAGTATATTATTTAAAAAATTGGTCGCTCAATTTTAAGCAAATTCTGACATTGATAAGATTTTTTAGATTGTTTTTGTTGTCATGGTTCCGATTAGCACTGGACATTCGGTTTAATCGATTCAAACAGTTTAATTTTTTTCGATTTTTAGCTATGTAAAAATTTGCTGAATTGAACCGAATAAACGTTCGGTTCTGAACTTCCGTTAATGGTAGCGAAAGCGAAAGTATTAAAATCTCATTTGGTTTAGTCTGAAGAAAAAAAAAGAAGGATAATGCATGTTAATATGTTATGGTGGGCAGTGTCGGATAAAAAGTTATATTATCGGAGGCTATGACCTCTAAACGTTATAAATATGTTACTATAATTAATCAATAAAATGTTGGAACTTTAATTTTGGACAAATGGCTCCGGCCATTTTTCCGGTGACTTTTCCGGTGAGGTCCGTCACCGGAATGACTGGGTCTCGGAGTCTTTGACTTCCTCGTAATGAGCACTATAACATAGTGTAGTTACATGTAAAAATTGAAGTGAAATTGAATGAGAAATTGAACTCCAAAGTGGTTAGGTTGAAAGCTTATAAAGACTTTATATTACAAAGTCCCACATTGGTTGAGTGGAAAAATTCCCTCTAGTATATATGTTGTTACACTTATGAGAGTGTTCAATAACTAGATGGGAAGGGGAGACCATAGTGCTAGAGTTAGGAGGCCATTATGCAAAAACACACGCGCGCGCCGCCGGGCCCCGGTTTCTTTTTGGAAAATTTTTATGCAACTTTGTTTAAAATTTGACCAATTTAGAAACGTTTTTGCATAATAAAAGCGATTATTGATTGCTTTGACCGAGCCTTAAACGCGTCCCTGAGATTCTCTCCGGGTCGTGCGCCTCTTCAATGCTCCACGATCTTCGCACGTTGCGGATCGTTCAAACTTCTCCCTGCGTTTTAAAAACAACAAAAGACGCTCTGATTCTTCCTCTTCTCACAATCGTTCTGACGAACACAGAAACTCTCCTCCACATTTCTTTTCTTCTGAAAAACAGTAAGTCTCAAGAGTATATCGTAGATACACAGTTCGCAGATTCTGTTTTTCGAGTGTTAGACGAAAACAGTCTTACCGTAGTTGTATCCTGGGATTTATCATCTCATAAACCGCCACACCTGCGGGAGATTGTTGTGAATTAAGGAAAAAATCAAATCTTGCCTCTACGGGGTTTTTCCTTAATTCAGTTTTTATTTCGTGTTTTTGTTTCCAGATTTTGCGGTCTAACAATCTTAATTCAAAACAAAAATCCGTTTTTTGCTTATACCTCTAACGGATTTACAAAAACGCGAACAATTTTTTCAAAACCGATTTCAAAAAAGTTTTCAAAAACCTATACAAAACGAGTATTGCAAACGCTCTTAGCGTTCTGTAGATCGTTTCCAAACAGTTTTTGGCAAACATATAAAGATTTGGAAGTGATTTACGCGAAGGCCTTTTGGCAGTTTTTCGAAATATTCCATTTCTGATTGTTTTGATCTTCGGGATCAACTAACAGTTTACGTTGAAGGCCTTTTCTGGCAGTTTCACGAAACGTTACAAGCGGTTCTGGAATCTCTTTTGGTGATTTCCACAGTTTTAATTTAGTGATTCATCGCTAAAATTAAAAATCGCTTATAAACGAATTTATTTAAATTCTGAATAATTAATTTATCGAATTTATTTAAATTTTGCAAATTAATTTATATTAATTATGCAAATTATTCGAATTAATCTATATTAATTCTGCAAATTAATTTATATTAAATTGTGCAAATTATTCGAATTAATTTATATTAATTTCGTAAATTAATTTATTAAATTAATTGAGCGAATTAAATAATTATTCTAATTATTATCATACATTTATTTTTTCTTTTACAGAAAAATGTCTACCAGTGGTGAATTCAACCTGGCTGAGACAACTGTGGTTAACGGGCTGGTGACCCGACAAACCAAAGATGTCAGCCACTTGCTCCTCCAAAACCGGCAGATGTCCAGATCCAGTCTGTGCCATCCCAGGTGGTGATGGCCTGAGAAGTTTTGACGGGAAAAACTTTGACTCATGGCAGCAGAAAATGCATTTTCCTGTGCACATTGAACTTCCAAAAATACCTCACGGAGGAAAAACCGTTTCTGGCTGCTGAAACACAGATCCACATCTGGTGGCTAGCGTTGAAGCGTGGGTCCACTCTAATTTCCTTCTGCAAGGGATATATTCAGAAGCCGCCTAGAGGAGCCACTGTTTAAGGTTTACCGCCACGCTCCAACTTCCAAAGCTCTCTGGCAACTCTGGAAAAGAAGTACAGAACGTACAATGCAGGCGCGGGGAAAGCTGCACACAGGAAGTTTCTTAGATACCAAATGGTTGGACTCGAGGCCCATCATGGAGCAGGTTCATGAGTTACGATGATCGTGCAAAGATAGAGATGAAAGGAATGAAAGGTTTGTGCACTCTCTATGTGAATGCTTCATCGACGAAGCTACCCCGAGTTTGGAATGATTTCCAGTCCTATCTCGAGTTCAAGCAAAAGCCCATGCTCTTTGCTTAACTTGATCGCTTCAGGTTCACAAAACCAGTCAATGAGCGCAATGAGATGTGTGCGAATGCGATAAGAGGAGATAGTGTTTGTGCCAGGCCTATCAGTGTGCCTTATCGCGACAGTACCAGTAGTTGATAATGAGGCTTGATTGTCACTATCTCAGTTGAAGCTGAGAAGTGTAAGACCGGTTAAAAGTAGGCCAAGACAGAGGGGATTGACAACCGCCTTCATGTGAAGTTGAAGCGGTGCGAAAAAGAGCATGAGAATACACTATATCCGCGCTGCTTTGGCCGTCGCCTTCAAGAAGCAAGGGTGAAGGCAAAAGGTTCACTGGAAAGTGCAACTAGTATGGCAAGCTTGGTCACAAATCAGCGGATTGTCGGAAGGCAAGAGCAGGAAGCAGCAAGAGTCAGGCTTTTTTGACCAAAGAAAGACCTGGTGTGCGGTGGTCACTGAGGCAAATGTGGTCATGACTGATGGAAAACCCTTTGGAGTGGTGGTATGAACACATGTGCTACTACTCACAATCTGCATTGACAGAGACACTTTTAGGCACTTATCAGAAGTGCAGGTCTGACGAGAGCCTGATGATGGGTTATGTGTCTCGCTCCAAGATGGTGGGAACCGGGAAGGTGGTCCTGAAGATGACTTCTGGGATGGCTGTCACCCTCTCGAACGTGAAACATGTTCCAGACATGAGACAGAATCTGATTTTTGGGACTCTGCTGAGCAAGCACCGTTTTGCAACAACCTTGAGGAGACAAGCTGGTGATTAGGAAAAATGGGTGTTTATTGGTAGGGATTTGTTAAGGGTGGTCTTATCAAATGAATGTTCAACATGTTGTAAAGAGAAAACAAGAGGAAAACAGAGAAAGGGGAAGGAAAAATAGAAGGGAGAAGGGGGAAAAATGAAGAAATGGAAAGAAAAAAAACTGATGTAGCTTCGAGCTCTAATGCTTCTATCAATAAAAATTCAGTTGCTTATTTGGTTGAGTCTTTTAACATTGCATGAACGGTTAGGACATGTGAATATAAATCTATACAACGATTAATTAATTTAAACCTAATCCCAAAATGCAAAATAAGCAAATAAAAATGTGAAATTTGCGTACAAGCAAAACTCACAAAAACCACATCTCCTCGTGTTGAAAGAACAACCGAACCTCTCACATTAATACACACAGATTTGTGTGATTTAAAATATGTTCAAAGTAGAGGTGGTAAAAGTATTTTGTGACTTTCATAGATGATTGTACAAAATACTGCTATGTATATTACTACGTAGTAAAGATGAAGTCTTGGAGAAATTCAAAGAATATAAAATCCAAGTTGAAACCAACTCTCGAAAATTATAAAAAAGTCAGAAGTGATAGAGGAGGCGAATATGACGGTCCGTTTAATGCATTTTGTCAAGAAAATGCATTATTCACCAAACAACAGCTCCTTATTCACCAGAATCTAACGGAGTTGCGGAAAGAAAAAACCGAACTCTGAAAGAAATGATGAACGCTATGTAGCAGGAATCTGGGCTACCCCATAATCTATGGGGGAAGCGTTGCTCACCACAAATCATATCCTCAACAAAATACCGCACAAAGTAACGGCAAAACGCCGCATGAACTTTGGAAAGGTACAGTACCTTCGTACAAATACCTGAAAGTGTGGGGGTGTCTAGCGAAAGTCGCAGTACCGCCTCCTAAAAAGGTCGATATCGGACCAAAAACCGTAGATTGTATTTTTATCGGATATTCGCATAATAGTAGTGCTTACCGGTTTCTGGTACACAAATCAGATAACCAGGAGAATCTAGGTAAATACAATTATGGAATCAAGAAATGCGTCTTTCTTTGAACACATATTTCCTTGTAAGGATAAACAAAGTTCTAAAAGAACACGTGATGAAAGAGATGTAAACGCCTCTTCCGACGTTGCTAGTACGTCAGGAATCTCTGTACAGATGCAGAAGACGAACCTAGACGTAGTAAAAGAGCACGTAAGGAAAAAACATTTGGCAAGATTTCTTGATGGTTTTTTCTGCAGAGAACGAACCAAAAACATACGCTGAAGCCATGAATACACCAGACGCTCCTTTATGGAAGGAAGCCGTTAATAGTGAGATCGATTCCATAATTCAAAATCATACATGGGAAATAACCGATCTACCCGAAGGGTTTAAAGCACTAGGGTGTAAATAGATTTTTAAAACAAAATTGAAAACCGATAACTCAATTGACAAGTACAAGGCAAGACTTGTGGTGCAAGGATTCCAGTAAAAAGAAGGTCAGGATTTCTTTGACACCTATTCTCCAGTCACGAGAATAACTTCGATCAGAATGTTAATCGGAATTGGCTAAGCAGGAGGGTGGTGGGGGTTGGTTGGAGGGGAGTGGCTGTGGGTTGGATGGTCCTGGAGTATATTGTTGTGTTGTTTGGTTCTAATGTATGAGTTTGGAGGTGTGATGTATGTGGTAAGAGATGGTGGGGTTGTGTGCGGGTGGTGTTTTTGGTTGTTTGTATTCACACTGTTGAGTTGCTAATTGTTAGCATTTAGGAACTGGATGTATGTTATTCTTTGGGTGTGAATGATTTTTTGGATAAATACCAAAAACCAAATTTTTATATACACACTTTTGTATATTTTATTTTTTGGATTTGTGTATAGTGAAACTGGTTCAATTTGTGTTTTTTCTGTATTGTCCTAAACCAAAAATAATGAACCTTAAAGAGTTAGGTAACATTGAAATTTTGTAAATAGTAATGGTATTATTATTTTCTTATGAATTGAGGGATTTACTATAATTTTAATTTTCCCTTCAACATGTTAAATTTTGGTACAACCTCAAAATATCGGTCGCCATTTCAATCTTTCAAAATAATTATACTAGGTAATTTTCCAAATCTCTTTAAGAAATATTATATATTATATTTGATGGAAAATTAACCTAAACCATGATGAAACTATCCATGCAAATATATATATCGTATATCATATGCTTGGTATTGGTCAAATTCATTCCGTGAATAACAAAAAAGAAAAAAAATCTTAGTCATGTTCAGATCCGTAGAGAAAGTGGCGTGCCATTTGCAATTTTGCATGATTATTTTCTATTTGTTTCTCCATAGTATAGAAACCCTTAGAAGACACAGATCCGTAATTAATTGTTACCTAATGAGCATAGAAACACGGAAACATATAAGAGACACAATAAATGTTTGATACATCAAACATTGGAAATACTTCAAAGACCACAATAATATTTGAAGAATCAAGCATTATAATATTGTTATTGAGAATCAATCTCAAAACCCAAAATTTGAATTTAATATCTTTTATTTCATCTTATAATCTAATAATGGCGTTTAGGTAACTTCACTTTTCTTCTTTTCTCATCTCTTTGTAAGTTTCCCTTCTTATATATGTATACTATATGTATTATTACAATACAAGTGTGAAAAATGTTTTAATATGGTTTGTTAACTAATCACTTGAATCTCAATGTAGGCGCAATTCCTTGTTGCTTGAAACTATGCACGAGAATTAGGGAAGTACCTATATTCATTGTGTGCCCGACTCGGAAAAGATGGATGTGATTAGTGGCATATGGGTGTAATAGGAAAAGTGGGAAAGTGGTTACTGTGGCTTGTTAACAGTTTGGAAGAAAGATGTCGTAAATGTTCGGTTGCGAAGACTTACCAGGACCTTATTGTATGGAAGGGACTAATGTAGCTTGTTAAAGAAACGCTTTTGTGCTTTAAAAAAACCGTATATTGCAACCATGAAATAAAAGTTTTATTGGGTAATCCGTTTTCACTAGTGTTGGCCATCAATATATAGATAACAATAACAAACCAAGATTTTGTGGCACTAAAGGTTCAAACTTAAGGGGTACCATGTTGGATTGACCATATGTTTACTACTATGTTTAGAAGATTTTGCTCCAGAGATTTTTGAGGATGTTAGAAGAGTTTTATGAACTTTGCTAACTATGTAGCCGGTCTAGGGGATTTTAAAACGTTTTCTCTTATGTAACGATGATCTATTTTTAGTATGCAAGTCTTTAGTGTTTTAATGTTTTTTTCTTTTCTTTTGTTCATGTGCCCCCTCCATTGCAAAGAGATATATTTGCAATCGCTAAGCCAAATATTGTATAAAATCATCAAAAGGTAAGGATCACCCAACTAACGTTTTTTTTCTATTAATCTATAAGAGTTTTACTTAACACATAGTTTAGTCAACTAATAAAATCATATATGTAATCAATGAGTATGATGGTCAATCACATTTTGTATCTTTCCAAAAATATATGAGGGGGAAGAAAACAAATTCCTAAATAATCAAATATCTGGAATTAAAACCAACCAGAAAAAGAAGAATAATCAATTGGGTGTTTTTGTTAAATGTTTGCATTTTTATAAAACATCTAAATTCTTGGATAAAAAAATTTGATGGTATTAATACTCTTTGTAAATAATCATATAATATAAAAATTGTTTTTTTTTTTGGGCACTATAAGGTATCATCTCAAAATTATATGACATTATTTCTAATAAATTTTAAAAGTTTCCATATACAATATTTATAAAAAGGACAGATTTTCAATTGTATGTTGTTTTAATAAGTTATTTATCATTAAAAGTTATTAACTTTCTGGTATTGAAATTATTAAGTTTTTTTCTTTATTTTTTAAAATTACGTTCTGAGATTACATATTGTAATGATAATAGCAAAACTTAAGAAATGAAGGGATGTATGAAGTCTGGATAATTTTATCTGATAATATTTGAAATTTTGTCTTTGTAAATATTTGTTGTGTAATTATAAGTAATTTTTTGATATTAGATAAATTTCTTAATTAATGTGAAAATATTAAAATTCAGTGTTTAACTTAAAAAAAATAAGATTAAAAACAAATTTCAAAAAATTAAAAGAAACACTTAAATTGCAAGGCTGTGTAGACTTAATTTCTGATATTATTACTCATCATATATATATATAATGACAAACCGGCAATTCACTGTTCCTCTCTTTGTTACTCGTGATACCTTGTAGACTCGAATCTCTCACAGTTCCTTTTAATTAAAACACATATGTTGGATTTGGTACATGCATAACCTTATTTTGGACTATATGTTTTCGTTAGATGTTTGGTGATAAGTATACCCAACCGCATCAAGCTTTGTCTGCTCCAAAATGTCGTTTGCCCCTTGTATGACAAGAAGAGATGCAATGCCGGCCAATTGTGCAGCGGAAAAGCTCTTTATGCATAAGAGAAAATGTCATTGTATCGGGTTCAATCAACTCATCTTGCGAACTTATCAAAACAAAGATGGAGGAAAATTTAAAGCCGTGCAAGGTAAAGGATTGAATAGTGGATTCTCTTCTGAAATTGATTTGTGTTTGATGGGCTTTGTTCTACATAATATAGCAATACGTAAGACCTTGGTGTATTATAAGAAAGAGTCCCGATTGCTATGCGTTTTGTTTTAACGGATGGGAAGACTTCGCATTTTATGATAATTGATCTTAAACCTAGTGATTTATATGTTCAACAATAAGTTTTAACATTTTAAGGAGATTTTGTAGGATTTTAATTATTTTAGGAGATTTTGAGAGATTTGAATGAGTTTTTATGGGATTTGATTATTTGTTTGAGTTTTTTAAGAGATTTATATTTTAATGATTTGGATTTGTGAGATTTTATTATTAACTATTTAGGTGAATTTTTAAGTATATTTTTAAAACAAGAAATAGGAAACAACATTTTTTTTTTTTTGAAATATGATTCTTGTCGAGATATTGAAGCATGGTGCTTTTGTCTTTTTTTGCAATGTGAATCATATGACTTGTTGTTATTATCTCTTTGTTGCATAGATACGAGACTCTCTCGTTTTTCATCTTATGAAGAACTGCACCGCCCTCTTATAAATAGTTACGGCTTACGACGACTGCACTATCTGGAGTTTATTTTGTTTCTCTCTGGCGTCAAGAAACATGAACTGAAGTCCTATAACGCGAAAATGTTGTATTCATACTAAATCAGTGTTCTTTCAATTGATAATTAAAAAATTATTTTCCAGAAAGTTTCAATCTTAGGAGTGGATACCAGACGAAACATAAACGGTTTTGAACTTAAGAGCATCTCCAAATGTATGCACTATTTTTTTACTCTATTAATAGAGTAACTCTAAAATAGAGTTGGGATTTTTCTCCAATGTATTACTCTATTTTTCACTCTAAAAAATATTCTAAGTATATTCTTATTTTCAAAGTTTGTTATTAATTGCCTAAATTAATAACTTATTTTAGAACTTAAAAAATTACACAAATTTTTTCTTTCAAAACTGCTAAGAATTGATGAAAATATTTATAACTAACCATAAATAACAACAAAAATATCAAACAAATAGAATTAAAAACAAAAAAAAATTTTTATATAAAAAACCAAATACACGCACATAAAATAACAAAGGAAATATATTTAAGTTTATTCATATCTGTCCGGTATGATTTTCAATTAGGTGATCAATTAACGCATTTCAAAGCGAAAAATGAGCGTCTTTAGTTTTAATTTGTCCCTAAATCGATTTTGAAACTCGATCGGATCCAAATCTTCGTGCCGATATGTTCAAAAGTGGACAAACAAGGATTTATCGAAAACGAGCCGAAACAACAACAATATCAACAAGATCCACCTCAACCTCATCGTTTGGACAATTTTTAATAAATTTGGGTGATCGGAAACGATTTACCGGGGATATTAACTCATAATTAGTAATTTTGTTGTTGTTTTTAATTTATATTAATGTATTT